>CAUYLG010005183.1:0-81613 GCA_963573385.1 Cacajao melanocephalus | reverse complement strand
TTCTGAAAGAAGCACTATAAACAGAAAGGAACAACCAGTATCAGTCATCCCAAAAACTTACCAAAATGTAAAGAGTATCTCCATAATGAAGAATCTACATCAACTAATGGGCAAAATAGCCAGCTAGCATTAAATCATAATACTGAACTCATGAATATTAATATTAATCCTAAATCTAAATGGATTAAATGCCCCAATTAAAGACAGACAGGCAAATTGAACAAAAAGTCAAAACCCATTGGTACACTGCATCCAGATTTATCTCACAAGCATTGACACACAAAGACTTAAAACAAAGGGATGGAGGAAGATTCACCAATCAAATGGAAAGAAAAAAAAACAAAAACAAAAAACAGGAGTTGTAATTTTTGTCTCTGACAAAATAGACTTTAACAGTAACAAAGACTGAAAGAAACAAAGAAGGATATTACATAATGGTAAAAGAATCAATGCAACAGCAGGAGTTAATGATCATAAATATATATGCACCCAATATAGGAGCACCCAGATACACAAGACAAGTTTTAAATGACTTATAAAGAGACTTGGACTTCCGCACAATAATGGCAGGAGATCTTGACACTGCATTGTTAATATTCGATGGACCAACGAGATAGAAATTTAATAGGGAATTTAGACCTGGAATAAGTAAACTTAGTGAATATCTATAGAATTCTTCACCCCAGGTCTTTAGAACATACATTTTTCTCAGTATTATATTATACCTATTCTGAAAGTGACTATATAATTGGAAGTAAATCACTCTTCAGATTTGGATAGCATTTCACAGACTTAAATGAAATATTGGTTGGCTGTTTGTTAGTTATTTTCTTCCCTTATTCCTTCCTGTCTCTGTTGTTAAGTACAGTTATTGGCATAAAAGAGGTTTTTAATACCTATCCCTAGATTGTATTCCAGCCTGGGCAATAGAGCAAGAATTCTGTTCTCTCTCCCCCTTTTTCCTTTCTTCTTCTTTCTTTCTCAAAAAAAATAAAAATAAATAAAAAAAATAAAGAATACACAGTGAAATGAGTTCTGGCTAAATGTGACTCTCAAATAAAGAAATACAGTTGGACAAGTATAGACTTTCTTGAAAATAGTAACAGACAGTTTAACTGCTAAGGTTGTGCTAAGCTCTCAAAATGATTAATTCGAAATGGATGCTTTTCAAGTGTCTACTATGTATATATAAGACACAGTTTGGTGTTTTCCAAAGTGTGATTTCACTCATTCAAATCTAAAACAAACACACAAGCAAACAAAACATCCTCAAATTCTCAGAGCAAGCATGATCTCTATCTTTTTATGCCAAATGTAATCTTATTGGGCTTTAATGTATTTTGTGTTAGCCCATGGTCTTATTGTGTTTCCTCATTTGTCAGAAATCATGACCAATGCAGTCACTCTTCCATTAAACAGCTATGTATTGAGTGTCTGCTGTGCACTGGGCACTGAGGACACAATGGCAGGCAAAATCGCTGGAGTCTTTGTTTCATGAACCCCAGAGCTGGGTCATGGTGCTAGGCACTAATACAATTATCTCAAAAATCAAAATGTTGTTGGAAATTGAGGTAAGCGCTATGTAGGAGGCATTTCACGGTGGTCTAAAACAGGCTGGGGAATGAGAAATGCTCCATAGGGATGCAAGCCTTGAGTTGAACTCTAACTGATAGGAGTTAACTGTGCTAGCCTAGCACTGCTCAAAGTGTGTGATGGCAACCTTGAATGGGGAGTCACATTGGGTGCAAACTCTACCTGTGTTTGTGCACAAGGGCCATATGTAAATGGTCCCTAAAGAACTGGAGGATAAAGGGGTTCTTTTTTGAGATGGAGTCTGGCTCTGTTTCCCAGGCTGGAGTGCAGTGGCACAATCTTGGCTCACCGCATCCTCAGCCTCCGGGGCCCAAGCAATTCTCCAGCCTCAGTTTCCCAAGTAGCTGGGACCACAGGCATGTACCACCACACCTGGCTAATTTTTGTATTTTTGGTAGAGACAGGGTTTCACCGTGTTGGCCAGGCTCTTCTTGAACTCCTGACCTCAGATGATCCACCCGCCTCAGCCTCCCAGAGTGCTGGGATTACAGATGTGAGACAGTGCACCTGGCCAAAAGGGTTTTTGTTGTTGTTGTTTTTATCATGGGCAGCTTGCAAAGTTCTGCTCTAAGGAGACAAACAATATCATCCCACTATCTAGTGTCAACGAAGTCAAATGCTTCATTTAAACTACTACAGATGGCCATGACTCCAGCTTCTTGGTCTGAGATGGCAGCAAGATGTCTGGGCAGTGAGAGCAGTGAGTTTTAGGGTTATAGTCATGAGATATGCTAGAATCACAGGGTTGAATTTGGTCAAAAAGAATTCATGGTTCTTTTGGCTATGCAATATGTATAACACAAGTTAACTGCAAGCATGTGTGTGTGTGTATATATATACACATATACACACACACAAAATATATATAAATATACATACATATACATGAATATACATATATACAAAACACATTAATAAAAAGTTTTAAAAATGTAACAATAAAAAAAGACAAAGGCAAAAACAAAAGTGCAGGTGAAGGAACTGCTTCAGATTAAAGGAGACTAAAGCAAAAAGATAAGTAAATGCAACATGTGATCCTGAAATGAACCCTGAAGTAGAAAAAAAGGTCTATGAAGGCTACTATTGGGGCACTGAATATGGACCAAGGACTAGACGATATATGACATCAATGTTAAATTTCTTGCTTTTGGTAATTTTACTGGGTTATGTAAGAGAATGTCATTGTTCCTAGGAAAGACACACTGAGTTATTTGGAGGTAAAGAGGCATGATGTGTAGGGGTGTCTCACTCTTAATTAGTTAAAAAATAATATACACACTTGTGTGGGGGAGCCGGGAGAGAATGACACTGCAAACAGCAAAAGGCCGCATACACACAAGTGGTAAATCTAAGTAAAATGTATAAGGGTGTTCTTTCCACCATTTCTGTAATTTTGAAATTATATCAAAATGTTAAAGTTACAAAAATGGGGATGCTGACCAGGCATGGTGGCTCATGCCTGTAATCCCAGCACTTTGGAAGGCTGAGGTTGAACCTGGGAGGCGGAGGTTGCAGTGAGCTGAGATCACGCCACTACACAAGGTGACAGAGCGAGACTCTGTCTCAAAAAAAAAAAAAATGAGGATGACAATTTTTACATTAAAATGATCTATTCTTCCAATGAATGGACAGCCTGCTTAGATGGCATGTGGTTGCTCCAATAAGCTGAGTGTGTTGTGCAAAGAAAAGTGATTTTGCAAGATCTCTGTCAGCAGCATTAAGAGTCACTGGCACAATTACCCCTCAAACGGAGGGCTGGGAGCACTGCACAGTTCCCTAGGCAGCTGTGATTTTCAACCCAGTCTGACATACTCTATAGACCAAACATTGTTTTTTTGACATTAATTCATTTGTGATGTTTACTGCCACGCTGAGTGTCTTATCTCGAGGTGGTCCTTAATGGTGCATGGTATATTTTATTGATGTTTCTTTTATTCTGGTGTTTTTCTTCCTCATGGTTATGTCTGTTGTTGCTCTCTGTCTCCTTCAAAATACTATTCTCTTGTGAGACTAGGGACTGCTTGGAGGTTTAATGAGGCTTCTAGATGGTTTGTTGATTTATCAGGTTCTCAGTTAACATTGTGGGGGGCAGGGGGAGGAAGGAGGGGAGACGTGGATAGGTGCTCCAGGATGCACTTAGCTAATGCAGTTTGTAGAATTTGCCAAAGAGTGACATTCAGTTATAACAGGATATGTATGGAAGAAATACATGTGTTTCTTTAATTTCTCCCATCATTTCTCTCTCATAATATTTTTTACAAGTATCATTATTAGATCCATGTGTTACCCTATAGAGTTTAATCACAAAGCCATTTGCTTGCTTAGCATTAAAGTCAGGGACCAAGCTCTATTTTTTCAGCTCTGAAGTCTCTGTCAAAGTTAAACTTTTCTCTCTCTGTAATCAGACCCTCAGATCAAATGCTTACTTGCTACTACTTTTAGCACCTCCTTATGGTCAAAGCAATTGCTGGATCGACCTTAAATAAGCAAACTTTGGGCCAGGCATGGTGGCTCATGCCTGTAATCCCAGCACCTTGGGAGGTGAAGCGGGTGGATCACCTGAAGTCAGGAGTTCAAGACCAGCCTGGCCAACATAGTAAAACCCTGTCTCTGCAAAAAATAAAAAAAAGTTAGCAGGGCACATGCCTGTAATCTCAGTTACTTGGGGGGCTGAGGCAGGAGAATCACTTGAACCTGGGAGGTAGAGGTTGCAGCGAACTGAGATCATGTCATTGCACTCCAGCTAGTGCAAAAAGAGAAAAACTCAGTCTCAAAAATAAATAAATAAATAAGGAAAGTTTGTGAATTAGATAGGTGATTCAATTTTTTCCCTAACCTTGGAAAATTTCCTGTCGTTAAAAAACAAAACAAGCAAAACCAGATATTCCTCCCTTAGAGAAACTACAAACACTGTATGTGCTCATTGCTAATAAGGGGCATATTTTCAATATCAATAGAAATTAAATCATTATATTAGAAGACAGGGCATTACATTCACTTTACAGTTTGGTCTTAATTCTTTAAACACACACACACACAGAGATACAGACAAATATCTCACACTCTTTCACTTCTGAAATGAAAGCCAAATCTATACATCAGGGTCTATCTAACCTCTTCATTTTTTCTTTTCTAAAAGCTATGATGCCTTGGTTTTCAATGCTAACAAATGTTATATGACGGGTTCACCGATTTACTGTTCTGCACCCTTTTTAATTATGAATGTATGAAAGAAAACTTCACTGAGGAAAACAATAAATCATCAGTGAAATTATTTGTTAGTTGAATGAGCTGAATAAACAGTTGGCTTCGGGGCAAAGATTTCATCTGGCATCTCTTAAGTCATCCCATATTTTTTCCTTTCTATTTTCACGAGAAGCAGGACTGAGCCAGTAGGAATCAACTGGGAATGTGGGTGTCATTGAGAAGTAGAGGAACCAGTGAACACCCGAATCACAGATTTCTTGAGTGTTAAATGAAAGGATTTTTGTCAAGTTTTAATCACAACAATGACAATACTTACAAACACTTACTGAGTGTGCTTTGTGTACCTGTGTCATTTCATTTGATTATCACAACAACCCCATTTCCCTATTCCCATTTCGTTCAAAACAACACCCTAAGCTAGAAAGCAGCAAAGCCAGAATTGGAACCAATTTCTGACTCCATGCCCTGTGTTCTTAGCCAGCAGGTGCTTATAAATTTCCCCAAAGAAAGCCAGACTTTTTCAAAGAAGTCCTCATTCAATATTTAAGCTTTAAAAAGAACAAACTCGAGTTCACGGTTGAAACCCTCATCTACAATTTTGCTTTAAACTTACAGAATCCTCTTTCTTCCTGTTTAGGTGATGAATAAAGCAGATTCTTCAGTGCCTCCTCTCAGAAAACCAAGCTTGATTAAAGTGTGCAGAGTAGCCAAAGAACCGGCTGAGACAGAAATCATAGAAAAATGTGCTATTATTGGAGTTTTTAGGAGGAGGAGGTGAGGGAAATAAGAGTAATAGGATTATTAGTTTCAATTTGAAAGCATGGAATGTGTCTGCAATCATAACAAACTGTTGGTATTTTTTTTTTTTAAGACGGAGTTTTACTCTTGTTACCCAGGCTGGAGTGCAATGGTGCGATCTCGGCTCACCACAACCTCCGCATCCTGGGTTCAAGCAATTCTCCTGCCTCAGCCTCCTGAGTAGCTGGGACTACAGGCGCGCGCCACCACACCCAGCTAATTTTTGTATTTTTAGTAGAGACGGGGTTTCACAATGTTGACCAGGATGGTCTCGATCTCTGCTATTTTTATAACAAATGTCACCCTCTGAGTTCCAAGCAGACACTAAGCAATGGAAGCTTCCATGTAGGAATGAGTTTAGGGTCCTAATTTCGTGTCCCTGTTGAACTAGTCCAAAAAGTTATGAAGAAACATGGCCACTTTGAACGCATTCATCCAAATAGCACTGTCAGTTTTCAAGCTAGGACACATATCTCAGCTTTGGACCTCCTCCCATGGCAGCCAGTCAGCTGCCTGTAGAGAATCCCATAAATATCTCGGCTGGAACATTTGTCTGAAGGTACTTAAATGGACCCTGGAGCTCCCTACATTGGACATAGATTGAAGCTAGGTAATCAGATATTCACTGCCCACCATTTCTGGGGCTACTGCTGTATTACCAAGCTTCAGATTTCTCATCATTATATTGATTAGACATTTTTTTCTATTGGAAGCTGCACACTTGTGTGGAGTGAAATGCTGTGATTTAGTATTTCATACTAGTGGTTCAAGTCTGTATGTCTTCTGGGCAGTTCCCATTTGCCTCAATACTAAACCAGGTGGGGATGCCCAAAGAGATTCACTTGGACTTTCTGAGGGGAACCAAGAGGAGGGTGACGGGCCCTGGGAGGTGGAAGACAGACTTTGAGGCCCCCGGGACAGTTTTGTTTGTGGTTTCATATGCTGCACTGAGAGATGAGCTATCCCTCCCACCTACTACAAATGTGTAAGAGCATGAAGGTGGCAGACAAGCTCTTCTTCAGGTAGCTTGAGAACAACTTGCGTGGTTGGAGTCTGTTGTTCTTTGGCAGTGAACACCTACCTGATGGTTTTGAGGCAGAGAGATCTGAAGAGATTTTTAAAAACACAGAGAATTTAAAGTCTTGCCTGTGCAAATAAGAATTTTTTTTTTTTTTTTTTTTTGAGACAGAGTTTTGCCTTGTTGCCCAGGCTGGAGTGTGATTGAGCAATCTCAGCTCACTGCAGCCTCTGCCTCCTGGGTTGAAGCGATTCTCCTGCCTCAGCCTCCCAAGTAGTTGGGATTACTGGCATGCGCCACTATGCATGGCTAATGTTTGTATTTTTAGTAGAGACAGAGTTTCACTGTGTTGGCCAGGCTGGTCTTGAACTCTTGACATCAGGTAATCCACCTGCCTCGGCCTCCCAAAGTGCTGGGTTTACAGGCATGAGCCACTGCGCATGGCCGAAAATGTGTATATTAATAGAAAGTAAATGAGTTGGGGGTGAACATGCCATTCACAATGTACACCTATGCTTTCCTTGATAAATAAAAATGTTTGTCTGCATCTTTTGGTCAAACTAATGTAACTTTTAGAAATGAATGAATGCTATGTTTTAGACTTAGCAACAGAACCAACATTTTAATAAATGTTAATATCTAATGCCAGGAAAAGTATGGGAAGTCAGCCCTCTCATTTACTGATGGGAGAGCATGTTTGGACCTACAACCTTTTTGGAGTGTGATTCAGCAGTGTGTTCATACTCCTGAATCACTCACCTTGTAGGATGTTTTCTTGAGGTAATTATCAGCGATGTATACAAAATATGCAGAGTGGCTCACTCTTTCAGTTTTCTGTAATGGTAGAAACTGAGAAATTTAACATTCAACAGGAGTGGAATGCTTAAATAACAAATGGCAAATCTACATACCAAATCACAAATAAAATTTTAGAAGGACAGTAAATCAAGTGAGAAATATATTATAAAATATGATTTATCCACAAATATATATATATACACACACACACACACATATATATACTTATGCATACATAGATATTATTAATGGGATTATAGGAAATTTTCTTTGCATTTTTCTTTGTAGTTTTCTGAATTTATCCAGCTCAGAAAAATGATAGTAGTTTATATAAACTACAAAAACTCTTTATGATCATTTTTTTCTGAGTTGGGTATATATATACACATATAATACACACACACACATATATATACATATACATATATGCATATACACACACATATATTAAGATACATATGTATCTTTACTGGAAATTCTGTCTCCCTCTCTGATGTCACTGATTTAATTAACCCATGAATCCTACAGTAAATGAACATTCGGCACATGTCCTTCTCCCAGATGTTCACACTTATCACAATGGAACTGATAAGGCAATGTGATGAAAGTCCTGGTGAACATTGTTACAAGTGTGAAATTTTTCCTTTTTTTTTTTTGAGGTAGCTACAAAGCAAAAGTGAGTAAACTTGATACAGAAATCTAAAAATATATTATTCTATAGCTGGATGGGTCCTTAAAAAGATGTCATAATTTGTCACAGAGGCTGCCACCTCAATTGGACTGTCCACAAACTCCTAATAGCGTTCTCAAGTGGTCTTAGATGTTTCCAGTTTGAGTTTCCTGGACGTAGGTCCTGGTCGGAAACCCTTAGGTGAATGGGGCTGTTTGTTAACTCCAATAGACAATTATGAAGGGCAATTAAAATTTTAAATTATGTTAATAGGCCAGAGAAAAATGACTGTTTGCAGAAATCAGTGGCAATTACCAGACATAATGGTTCTCAATTAGGCTGGAGGGGATTTTCAGTCATTCATAATTCACTATCTTAAATGTATCATAAAAAAGTAATTGTCGCTTGTTAATAAAACTTACTTAAAAATAATGTTGCTATCTTGTGGAGAAAGTAACTTTCTTCCCTCTTCCCCACCAGTTTAAAAAAATGTATATGTTTAATTTTAAAATGTAATGCAGGCTGGTTCAAAACAAAATCAAACAATGTGGATGTGTATTAAAAAAAAAATACAGCCCTTTCCAGCCCTCTACTTGGACTTCCCAAGGGTAACTGTTGTTTTATCAATTCAGTGAGTGTTCTTCCTCCCAAGCACCTCCTAGCTTCCATTAAAAAGGGGAGGGGTGTTGGGGAGACTGTCCAAGGAATATGTTGTATTGATATTTTTAGTCGATTAAAAGTGAAAACATAAAAACATTATCTTCCTGCTTCTGCCATGTTTATTTGTCTTCCAAGTTTTTTGATTTTTTTTCAGTTGTTATATTCATATCCAGCTTCTATTACCCCTAGGAATATAGTCAGCATTCATGCATGTCCTTACAATTCTATTGGCAGGCAATGCAGTTGCTGCATAAATTGCACTGCACATGCGATGTGATTCAAGGACTCTGTCCAGTTGGTTCTAAGCTTTATTTCTGGTTCTCCAGGAAGAACTAAAACAGACTAAAAGAAGAGGGGAAAAGACGCAGGCAGAGGAGGGGCAGAGGGCAACTCTTAAATAAGTAAAGGATTAAAGGAAGGGGTTTATCCCTGGCTAAGTACCCAAACTCTTTTGTCTTCTGTTATGGATCATACTAAAAGAATGACAGCTTCATTCTCAATTTTCTTGCCCAATCAGGAAACCTTTCCTTCAACGTCAAGTCACAAATTGTAGCTCTACATTCAACAGAAAGACTGAAGCAAAGATAAATGACTTCTCCCTGTCCCCATAGGATGATAGTCTCACTCTGGTAAATCACACAGTTCAGCAACATTTCTAGAACCTTCTCTAAGTAGATGCTTCAGGCTACTGAGAGCCAGGCACTTTATATAAACATGACCTTATTTCATTTTCACTGTTACTCCAGGATGTGGGCATTTTTATAACCCGACATTGCAGTTGAGAGCACTGCATGCTAGAGAGGGTCGATGCCATCCATGCTCAAGGACAGTGCGAGGATTTGAACCCAGATATTTCTTGATCCAAAGTCTATAATATCTTTCTCTACAACACTTTGTCCCTTGGTTGAAATTGCATAGACACAACTGTGAGATGGCCCAGTTTATGACAGCTGAACTTATGATCGCCCTATCTTTGTTTCTTTCATGGAAGTGATGATATTCACAGCACTAACCAGTGAACAACCTTTGAGATATTTAAGCACATGAAATTAGCTTCAAATACACAATGGATCTCAATTTTGCATATTTTTCAGAAGTACTAGTAGCAGTGAAGACTGCCTAAGCTTGCTTTGAAAGTCACCAGGAAATAAAGAAGGCATCTACAGTCTACCATTCATTGGACTTGTGTCTTAAAAGGCCTCAGTGGGTGCAAGCAAAAATCCCCATAAAAGGAGCTAGGACCTATTTTTTGCAGTAAGATCTACATATGGTGCTTCTTTCAATCATTGACATCTCAGTTCAAAATTTACCTCCTCAGAAATGTGATTCCTTCTAGCCTCTCTAAAGAAGAGGATGTAAACTACATGTGACTCTGTATCACATCCCCCTATTTCTTGTTTTTCAAATATTACTCATGCTCTGCTATTTTTCATTGGTTTATCTGTTTGTTTGTCTCATCTTCTAGAATGTCAGTTCCATAAAAGCAAGGTCCTTGTCTGACGTGTTTGCCACTGTGTCCCCATATCTAACCCACAGCCTGGCATCTAGAACTATTCATTGAATGAATGAATACGTGTTTGTAAAATCAAGCATTTGTTTTCCTTAACAGTTCAGGTATGGGCTTCTAGTCAGGGACTTTCATTTACAAGAATCTGTAGGAAATGACAGCAATGAGGTCATAAGTAGAATATCATCTGGAGTTGGTAAAGGTTTGAGAAGGAAGAGGAAACAGAGAACCTTCTTTACTTTGTTGCTTATTGGGGCTGATTAGAGATCACACCATGCCAAAGTGGCAAAAAGGAAGCGTCAACATTTGTTCAGTTGGTGACAGACTGGCTGGCCCACAAAGATGGTGCATTTCCAGTGGGATTGCAGCTCTGTTGTCTGGAGTGGGGTGTTTTTCTCTTCGCTAGAGATGTTTCACAATGCTAAATCTAGGCCGCTGATTACGTGAAGATGCAATAAGGTTTGGGTCAACCAATGAGCATGAGGAGATAAGCTTTGGAGACACCATGTGACTTTCTTCACTAGAATTTGTTTTCAGATGGGATCTGACTTTGAACACTCTACTCTTCTGGACCAATCTATGTTAACACGTTTTGAATGTTCCCTTTGCTCTGGAAGATTGAGGACATTTTCACCATCAAAGGACACACTTCTGGCTAAGTCTTAAGTCCTTTGATCATTTGATCCTATTGTTTTCTGAAATTTCTTTCCTTGTATGAAGGATTTGTACCTGACTCATCAAGTAAGGTGATTAATTCTATTATTACTAAACAAGTTTTTTTCTTTGTTTGTTTGTTTGTTTTGAGACAGAGTTTTGCTCTTGTTGCCCAGGCTGGAGTGCAATGGCGCCATCTCGGCTCACTGCAACCTCCACTTCCTGGGTTCAAGCAATTCTCCTGCCTTAGCCTCCCTAGTAGCTGAGATTACAGGCATGTGCCACCACGCCCAGCTAATTTTGTAGTTTTAGTAGAGACAACGTTTCTCCATGTTGGTTAGGCTGGTCTTGAACTCCTGACCTCAGGTGATCTGCTCACCTCAACCTCCCAAAGTGCTAGGATTACAGGCATGAGCCACCACACCCAGCCTAAACAAGTTTTAATAACATTTGTGGATATATTTCAATAATATAACATATTCATTTTATTATAAAATTGATGGATGCTTAATAATGATGCTTAATAAAAATTACAAGTAATAAATAAATGTATAAAATAAAGAGGAAAAATATCTTGTTTCCCATTCCCAACTCAATTGCTTCATCTACGTTTCTACTAGAAGGGTATCCTTGTAGTTCTAAAAAGGGTACCATCTACCCTTTTTAGTTCTGTACTAAACCCTCTTTCTAGATAGAACCACTCTGAATGATTTGGTGTGTGTCCAGTGATGTGCTGATAAAGGCTTAGCAACTGGCTCTACAGAAAAAAAAAAAAAAAAAAAAAGCCCTGATTCATAGCATTTGCTGATTTCTGTGGAGCAAACACTCTCACTTTCTACAACTGTAAGTTAAGAATAAGACAGAATGGGCCAGGCACGGTGGCTCATGCCTGTAATCTCAGTGCTTTGAGAGGCTGGGGCGGGAGGATCACCCGAGCTCAGGAGTTAGAGACCAGCCTGGCTAACATGGTGAAACTTCATCTCTTCTAAAAATATGAAACACTAGCTAGGCATGGTGGCATGCACCTGTAATCCCAGCTACTCAGGAGGCTGAAGCAGGAGAATCACTTGAACCCTGGAAGCAGAGGTTGCAGTGAGCCTAGATTGTGCCATTGCACTCCAGCTTGAGCAACAAGAGCGAAACTCTGTCTCAAAAAAAAAAAAAAAAAAAAAGAAAAGAAAAAGAAAAAGAAAAAAAGAGAATCTGAGAGAATTGAGAAGACATAAGGCACAATGGGCCTTTACAAGCCAGTGCAAGCTGGCTCCAGCACACTCCTGTGTGCATCCTTCTAAATTTTCAACACTTCTCTCTACATATATTTTTTTCTTCCTCTTTCTTCTTCTTCCTTCCTCCATCCCCCTTTCCCTCTCTCTCCTTTTCTTTATTTCCTCCTTTACTTCTCTTCGTCTTTATTGTTTTCCCCTCCACATCCTTTACTGACATCCTTCCATCCCTCTGTCCCTCCATCCCTGACTCCATGCATCCACCCATCCATCCACACTTGCACATATATGCTAACATACACAGACATAATGAATTAACATCTTACATAAACATTGTGCAGTTCGCTCTGCAACTTTCCTTTTTTTACATAAAGAATTGCAGCTCTCTATTTTGAAACTTTCTTAACACTCCTTGTAACTGGGAACCCCTTGTGCTAGCTAAACAGCAAAGCTGCGGGTCTTTCACTTGGTCTTCCCAGACAAGCGTGGGGGCCTGTGAGCATGTGTGTGTGCATACACACTTGCTGTAGTCTATCTGTTGTAAAAGGGAATAATTCATCATTGGGCAGCAGGTTCTGCTCAGATGGTTTATTGTCCTGACCTCATTAAAAGCATGTAATCCACGCAGTGCCGTAAATCTATGCCTCTAAATACTTTCCTCTTTAATTTTTTAATACTGCACACATGAAGGGAAAGGTTAAAGCCAATTAAAAGAGATACAAATACCATTATTACTGCCCTGACAAACAGTTAGTTATTGGATTTGGTCGTTTCAGTTTAGAAAGCCATTATTTTTGTTCCTGAATGAATTAGTAATCAAGCTGTTTATTGACTTGTCTCATCTCAGACATGCTAAATATTTTTTTTTCTTCCATTCTCTCTCAATTGGCATCATTCTTACACACATAAAATTACAGACAACTTAAGGTCTGAGTGCAAACAATAACTGCATGGCTGCATGTGGAAATCCACATATGGACAGGACCATCATTTTCACGGCAATCCAGGAAGAAGAGAACCACTCACTCATTTCATTCTTATTCAGCAAATAGTTGTTGTTGTTGTTGTTTTCCCCTCCGATTAAGGCTATTATATGATACTGACAGATGCTTAAAAGCATTTAGAGCTGAAAGAACTGTTGGGAAAATTGCTGCAAAAGGATTGACAAATGATGATCGTTCCGTCTACAAGGTTCTTATTTCCTGTGCAAAATGGACCAAAAGAATAAAGGAAAGGAGAAAGATTCACTAATGTAGGAAGTCGGTATTGTTTTCTGACATGAGTTTATACTTTCCATTGCATTTGGGCCAAAATGTGACTCTGTTTATGAAAAGGCTGCAGTGTTGTTTAAAAAAGCAATCGCTGAACTCTTGCAACTGATTTAGGCTTGCTTGGTCGCCATCTTCTTTCCTGGCTTGCTCTGCACCCTCTAGGAATGCAATGTGGGCACTATAAGAACTGAGAGGACCAGAGGATATGCAGGAGTGATTCTTCCATGTGGCTATTCTATTTAATTGTCTACCCATAGGTCCAGAGTGTTTTGTGAGACATGATCAATCGTGAGGAATAATGCTGATCACAGTGCTGATTTCAGAATAAACTCATACCCACAGACCTGATATAATGATATAACAATTTATATCATTTTCCTTAGCCATTTCTACTCAGAGGTCATAGGAAGAAGAAAGAAGAAGAGGAGGAGGAAGAAGAGGAAGAAGAAGAAGGGGAAGGGGAAGGCAGCCTGCAGAAAAATGCAGAGCTGTACTTCCCATAGAGAGAACAGAAGTACAAGTACACATATTGACAAGGAAACTAACAACATACAGCAAGACAGACAAAGGTGAAATGAAATAAGGAGATAAAAACCTGGAATCAACACAAGCATTTTCTATATTTTTTCCTTTGAGAAACTAGAATAGTGGTTCTCAAAGTGTTTTCCTTGGACAAGCAGCAGCAGCATCCTCTGAGAGCTTGTTAGAAAAGCAAATTTGGATACCTACTCTGGATACACTGAATGAGAAACTGAGCTTGGAGCCCATCAATTTGCGTTTTAATAAGCCCTCCGAGGCACTCTGTTGTGCCATCGAGTTTGAGAACTCCTGTTCTAGAGATTATAGTTTTCTTAAATGCTTCTCTAAGACTGCCTTTGCACCCAATCATAAACTTTTGAGCCTGAGCTGACTACTCTCTCTTTTTTGTTTGCTTCCTCTACGACACACCAGAGTACACTACATTGATTTCTTTCCATGTCCGGCTCTCCTACTAGACTGTAAACTCCTTGAAGCCAGGGGCTGTCTCTGACTCACTTCATTATTCATTATGTAAGGGGCCTACAACAAAGCAGGTGCTTAGGATATTAATTACAAGATACTATATAAACCCTAATTAATAGAAAAGAAACATCCAGAGAGGTATTTAACTCCATTAAAGTTATTAGTTCTAACTTGTTAGATTAGACCCATTCCTAAGTAAAGATGAGCCTGCTCTCTTTAACAAAGTAAAAAGAAAAAAAAAATGATCAAAGAAACATTCTTAAGCAATTTCTAATGGGTTCTGTGTATTCTCTTAAGGAATGAAGGTAATAATTGAACACATCTTACTCTAATAGCCTCTCATAAAACAGGCTGACAATCCAGTCAGTTCTAAATATTCCTGAGAGAGTTTCGTGTTCAGATAGCACCCATCTGCCCATTTGATGATAGACATTCTTAAATTGAAGGTATTCTGGGCCAGGAGCAGTGGCTCACGCCTATAATCCCAGCACTATGGAAGGCCCAGGTGAGAGTATCACCTGAGGTTGGGAGTTTGAGACCAGCCTGACCAACACAGTGAAACCCTGTCTCTACTAAAAACACAAAATTAGCTCGGCCAGGTGGCACATGCCTGTAATCCCAGCTACTTGGGAGACTGAGGCAGGAGAATCACTTGAACCCAGGAGGCAGCGATTGTGTTGAGCTGAGATCGCACCATTGAACTCCACCCTGGGCAACAAGAGCAAAACTCCATCTCAAAAAAAAAAGAAAGAAAGTATTATGAATATGGGCTCAATAAAATGCCAAGAACTCTAAGCTCCAGCCCAGTGGATTAAGGATGTGAAGTCACTTAGAAATGCATTTTTCCAGTCCCCCAATATGTAGGAGGATAGAAGGCAATTCTTGGCAAGAGGAGGTATCCTGGGACTATCTTCATTGGCTCTTCATGAGGAGCTGAAAGACATGGAATGTGGATTCACCAGCCCTCCGTGGCCTTCAATGATGCTCTGAAGGTGTTTTGCATAGCCTCACCTTCCCACCATGGGATTCCTCATGGCATCACATGCCAGCTGACAGAAGTCTGCTTTAGGCAAACTTTCTGTGCCTACCTTTGTGAGAGGTTCTAGTATCAGACCAACTGAACTCTAATCTGGGCTCCAATACTTTCTGGCTTATTTAGCTCTTTGGAGCCTCAGTTTCCTCATCTGCATAATGGAAACAATTGTTATATCTGAAACCTAATGAAAAAATGTATAATTATTATATGTATGTCAGATATCTGACACATGATAATTCCTTAACAAATATTAGCTATTATAATTAACATTACTAGGTGCTCTATGCTACCAGGGCTTCTTAAACTAGAATTCATGGGCCTCTAGAGACCCATGAAATTAACAAAAGAATGTGCATAAGTTCCCTGAAACAACGTGCAAATTGTTTCATGTGTGCACATATTCCTTTTCTCTGGGCATAGAACCCCCAACTTTAATCAGATGCTCAGTGTGGTTCATGTCTCCTATACTGCAAAGAATTGTGGTGTGGCTGGGCGCAGTGGCTCACGCCTGTAATTGCAGCACTTTGAGAGGCCGAGGCAGGTGGATCATGAGATCAGGAGATTGAGACCATCCTGGCTAATATGGGGAACCCTGTCTCTACTGAAAATACAAAAACTAGCTGAGTGTGGTGGCACGTGCCTGTAGTCCCAGCTACTCAGGAGGCTGAGGCAGTAAAATCCCTTAAATCCAGGAAGTGGAGGTTGCAGTGGGCCAAGATCACACCACTGCACTCGAGCCTGGGAGACAGAGAGAGACTCCATCTCAAAAAAAAAAAAAAGAAAAGAAAAGAATTGTGATGCTAGGGGTTTTAGTAGGCAGCTTGTATCCTCAACAATCTGGCAAACTGGGAACATGAGGCAGTTTCTTTAAGGTTGGTGTCTCACTGTAGGTGTGATAAGCAGCTCTGGGACCTCCATTTTTAATTCCACACGATGTGTGTTTGTTTACTTTTCTTCTTCTACTTCATAAGAAGAAATAGCATTTCAAATGCATTCCACCATGAGGATAGGCAGACAGTTAATTTTCACCTTGAACACTCCCAAGATTTAAGAAAATAAGAGAGCTTCAATCCACTGCTCCTGACCTGCCAAGCACAACATTCTCAGTAGCAGCAAGAATCAGTTCGAAAAAAGGCTCCTGTTTCTGATGGGCTTCTCCAGATGCTATCAACATAGGCAACAAGAGGCAGGGCAGATGGGCAGAAACAATGTGAGACTAAGAGCCAGAGAACCCTGTCCTAACCAGCTCCGTACCTTGAGCCTGTGGCTTTTCCTCTCACGTTCTCCTATTTCTTATTTGTCAAACAGAAGTTATCCTTAATAATCAATTCCCAACCTTGTATGTAAAAGGGCCCAGATTTAATATAAAAATGGTTATTTTAGACTGTCATTTTTGTATCAATCAGCTAAGAGAATTTTTAATTCCAAAACAGGATTACCCTTCCTAATAAAATTATATTTTAGTCATCAGATAATTTGAAAAATAAATATATTTTTTCATCTACCTATCTATGTAAGTAAATAGATTAAGAATATCATTTATTATTGGCTATAGACAGCAAATGGTGAACGTATGAGTTTAAGGACTCATTAAACAAATATTTATTCAGTATATATTAAGTATCAGTTACTTCAACAGGGCTGGGGATGCAGCATCAAACAAAAACAGTTGCTGTCTTCACAGGCATGATGCTAGTGCAAGAGAAGGAAAATTATAACTAAAAATACACTTACAGACAATTGCTTCAAATGATGTGACAGGTGCTGCAGAGAATAAACTGGATCCCAAAACAGAGAAACTGCGGATAGCATCTGGAGAAAGGAGAGTTTAGATAAAGGGATCAGGGACAGCATCGGAGCTGAGATCTGAGGGATGAGAGTGGCCGGTCCTACAAAGATGCAGCAGAACTTTGTGGTAAAGAAAACTTCAAGTCAGCAGGACCTATGGCAAGCCGCTGAGCCCTTCTCTGACTCATTTTCCCCATCTTTAAAATGGGGATGATAATGGGATCTAATCCATAAGGCACTCATGAGGATTAAATTAGATAGTATTTAACATTCGTCTAGGACAAAGCCTGGCCATGTGCTATTGAGGTGTTTGCAAAATAAATGTCATGCAGAGGCAAAAGTATGTGCTAAGACCCTGAGGTGGGACAAAGGATTGTTTGAGCAACTGCAAGGTGGGTGTGGGCACTTGGGTGGAGCAGGTCTGGGAGGGCAGGGGAAACTGAAGTTGGAAAAGTGGTGAACATCACAGGGGTCCTACAGAGCACGGCTGGGGAAGAGGAATCCCATGCCAAGTTCAAAGGGGAAAAGGTGGAGAGTTTTGCTATGACACCAGTGGACCCCTGAAGTTCACTGCCCAGAGGTTGGAAAATTATCCCTGATTTACTTTTTGTATAGTTCTTTCATTCAGTGATTTCATGCAATAACTCAGCTCCTCAAAGGGAGCAGTTTCTTTAGGTAAGAAATTTTAAATAAAGAACCTCTATTTCATTCATGCTCATTAAACTGTTTTTCCCCCCACCTAGATCCTTGTAATAATAAATATAATTATATCCATCTTTAATGACTTTGGTTCCTTGAGCTGCAGGTGCTGGAATACTGTATTTATTAACATATTTTAAGCCCTTTAAAAAGACTGCATTAATTCCTATGATAATTTAGTACCCATAATACATTCTCTGTTCTGAATAGATGTTAATCACCACAGAATGACTGATTTGCCTGTGTACAAGTTAAGCCATGCTCTAACTAGTAGCTAGTACATTTTTAATTCAATATTGTTACTGAAACTGTTGATTAAAATTTAGTTGTAATAATTGTTCCTTGCCCCCTACCAGCCCCACTCTGAGGACTCAAACCAAGAGCAAACAATTGGATTCTGTTCCACTGAAGATGTGAGTGTTAATTCTGAGCGATTGTGTTTCCAGCAACATTGGTTGAAAAAAAGTTCAGTTGATGCCGGTTATTCCGAACCACCTCGGGTTTATTAGTTGTCTGGTTAAAACAGTAGCGGTGGGAAGGTCACTATAGAGAAATATTTATTAAATTGAAGACTACTTAGGGGAAGGCAGCAGGCCATCTGGCTTCTGTCTTGAGTTTGGAGGATGGATAGAGTCAGTTTCTACATGGTGGGGCAAGGTGCAATCTGGCTTATACCAGAATCCCAGCACACTACGCATTTAAACTGAAATTATTTTGGAAACAGAGAAAACATCCTATTATAAAATTTGGATGAAAATGAAATGCTGCCATTGACTATAGACAAAGGAAATAACCATTGCATGTGCCAGGTTCTGAAATCAGCCCCTCAACGTTCATGGTCTCATTTAACTACATGGCTGGGGTATCAGGGAGGTACCTTGACTATCTGCCTTTACCCGAAGCTCAGAGAACTTAAGTAACTTGCTCAGAGTCTTACTGCTAATAAACAGCAGAGCTCCCAAGTCTATGCTCTTAACTTTTGGCCACACTACCTTTTTAATTGATCCCTTCATCAATCAATCAATCAATCATCCATGTGGGAAGGATATTAAAAATGTCAGGAAATACATAGTAAAGTATTATATGTCAGAAAAAAGTGTTTTTGAAAACAAAAATGTAACAACCTTTCCCTTCTTGGCTTGAAGGTTAGTGATGGGTAATGGAGCTATTGACACCCTTCGGGAAATAAATCTCTATACTACGGTCTTCCTTTTGCAGAGTCTGTCAAGGGGTCTGCGAGGAAAGAAGAAAGCGCTGGCTTTGAGGGTGGAGGTGGAGAGTGCTGTGCTGCTCTGCAAAAATATAATGAAATCCATTTGAATTTCTGGCCAATCAGAAGGGACATAAATGCAACAGTGCACTTGGCAGGGAGCTGGAGCCCCAGTTAGACAGAACTGACCCAGGAACTCTTGAAGAAGAGAGGTGCTGAATATTCTATTTAAGCTTCTTTTTATTGCTGGCATATAAATCTCTAAACTCTTCCTTTTCTTCAAACTTTCAGTAAAGTCTGTTCCACACAAGGTTTTGGGTGGATGATTTTGTCTGCCTGAGGTTTTGTTTGTTAATTTGTTTTTTTTTGCACATGCTGGGGGTAAGGGGCCAAGTTCCACAATTGGAGCAGCTTGGGTGGAGAAAAAGGGACAGGCACACAACATGATGGCCTGCGAGAAGGAGCAAGTACTAAACAACAAGCAAACATGAGCTTGAGCACAGGAGCTCAAGGAACGCCCAGAAAGTGGGAACGGTCTGTGGAATTGGGTGTGAGCTGATACCTGGGTCACAGATTTTTGTTTTTTGTTTTTTTTGACAATTATCATGACCATTATCTCCACGAAGCTGAGAGGTATTGTCATCCACTATTATGGATAAACTAAGGCACTGAGAGCTCAGTCACTTCAGCAAATGCTAAATGCCCAGCACTCTTACTCAAGGCCACTAAGGCAGCCAGGGCCCCATCCCAGGTTTCCCATAGCCAGCCTGACACTTAACTCAAAAGAGAGCCTTAGCAATTTGGGACTGCAGAGCCTGTGGGATCACGGGTCTTTCCTGGGAGGTGCTCCTGACAGACTGCCTGCCCCGAGCTAGATGACAGGCAAATGGTAGCAGATGAGTTAAGGTCTAGGAGATCAAGATGAAAAGGTGATGGCTCCTGCATCCTCCCTAGCCTCCTTTCTGCTATTCTAAGCAAACACTCGGCGGGTCTGCTTTCTCAAAAGATGCTCGTGGAACCACTAGGGTCTTCTCACAGAAGTGGGGACAGCTCTGCCATCACCATATGGCATAAAGTTAAATGGCTGGTGAGGAAATTAAAACATTTAATAAAAGCCACCATGAACCCCACCCCCTGCAAAAACCCATGTAGTACATACACTGTGTAAAGGGGTTCAGTAAGGCTGGCACCCAAGGCATGAGGAAGGCAAGAGATTGTACTAGAAAGATAAGCAGAGCCCCGTGGTGAATGACCATATACTACATGCACTTTTAAAGCTGCGGTCTGCTGGAATATGTGTCTTTGTCTACAGAGTCAGAATTCTGACCTGCATTTTGGATTCCACTTCCAGAAGCTTTGACTAATGGTGGATGTGACCAGCAGAATACACCCACCGTTACACAAATATATATATAAATATAAATCCAGATAGGAACATGAACATACATATTTGCCTCCCTCCCAACCATATTTCTAGGTAGGGATACTAGAATATTTGTCTCCAAACACACCCTTTCTATATTTGTAAAAGCTCTTCTCCAAAATCTTTTCAGATCAGAAGCAAGTTAGTGGTAGGATCAGATCCCTTTGCAGGCGCCTGTTGACTATTTGCAGAGGTTGCAGACTGGTAACCCCCAGGCTCCATCTGAAACACGCACATGGGATGAGTTTGGCTCACACGGTGGTAGCTAGTCCTTTTTTTAAATGTTGAATTAGTTGTGGACATTGTGAAACTTAGGCATGTTCACATAAACCATACTGTGGTTTTTGATATGTTCAACCCTCACTTTGCTTACGGCTATGAGCTGGCTGGCTGTTTCAGATTTATAAGGATGTGGCAGATTAGAGAAGATTTAGGCTTGATGATATGGAAAGTCATTCACCACGGGGCTCTGCTTATCTTTCTAGTACAATCTCTTGCCTTCCTCATGCCTTGGGTGCCAGCCTTACTGAACTCAGTACTTGAAATTACCTGATTTGCTAAACATCTACCATGTTTTGGGTGTGGAGAGCCCCACCCCTTGTCTTCCAGGGGAATCTGCCAGGCCAGCTCTCTTAACAAAACTGCTTCTATGAAGCTTGTTCTGACCTCTCTGAGAGTTGCCGGGTCTCTCCTCTGCACCCACATAATACCTGTGGCCATACAAGGCTCTCCTCTCTCAGCCTTCATGGCACTGAAGACACTGCTTTGTTGCATTTTTGTTGATAGATCCTCCACATGACACTAGGAGGTCCTTGGTGGTGGTGGCAGGGGGAGGCATGTCACACTTTCTTTCCTTTCCAGGGTGTGTTAGAGTGTCAGGCATGTAGGCAGGGATTAAAAGAGGCCTTAAGAAGTGAAGGGACCTCCTTGGCAACTTCTGCTACCTCTGTGCTATCTGCTGGTTAGGATGGTGGTCACGGAGGATGATAAAGGCAGCAGGCAATGCCTCTGGCCTCCAGGATAGCACACAGGGCTGAGCTTTCCTGGGTCTTCCCCAGCTCCCTGGGCGGAAGGCAGGGGAGCCATCACAAGTCTGAACTAGGTAAGCTGGGTCACACCAAGCTGAATCTCAGCCTTTGGACCCAGAGGCTGAGAGGAGGAATCTGGCTGTAGCCCCAAGAGTAGGGTGTGAGTAGGAGAGGCCATCCATCCTGCGATGGCCAGGGCAGCTTCTCCACTTCCCCAGCCCCTTTGGCAGCCTTTTTCCAGAATGCAAAATACAGGAGAATTAGGAGATTCTTCAACTAAATCGTGTATCTGTGGCTATTTAGGATAGGGTTAAAACTATTTTTTCAGGGTTAAAAAAGAGACTTGCTCCACAGGTCAGCAACTGTCACAATGATTTTTCTCTCACCATATGCTCCTCTGAATTGCATGAATATGACATCTCTCTCTGAAGCATCTGGTCTCAGCCACTTCAAGGTACACAGGCTGAGTATATAATAACAGGAGAGGCATTCGCACTCCTGTCATCACAAAACAAAACACTGCCCTTGCATAAATCTCTGTTGTGTTTTATACAGCATTCCAGAAATGGTGCAGGAGGCACTTCAAATGAATAGAAGCAGAATTTGGTGGCGGGGGGTGAAGGGAAGGGTTTGTAGACTTTTACATTGTGTGTGTGTGTGTACGGGTGGGTGGGTGTACATGCATAATTACATATGTGCACACACACATGCATGCTTTATGGATTGGTAATTGCTTTCACTGCCCAAATATCAATTCTTGTTTTTCACGGAAAAGAGCTAAGCATTCTAAGCATCTGATGAAAATAGAGCTCCACCAATCTGCTAAATATGGACAGAGAGGTAGGGCATATCTCTATTTCAGCACTTTGAAATACGAAAAAGGGAAATTTCCTATCACCATCCAAAGGCAAACTAGCACTGTCAACCTCCAACCATATTTTCCAGACTAAGAAAAAACCTGGCACGCGCTGCAGTACAGAGGGTTGCCTCTCTCACGCTGGTAATAATCTTTATCAAACGGATACATTTACTTAATTTTTTCCGAAGATCTCACCCCACTTTCTTCAATAGTTCATTAAAAACATCCAAATGGTTTAATAAAAAGTTTAAATCACCTAACAAATGTTTCTAACGTCCGTTCTTTTCTTGTCCTGAAGATCCGTGTGCTTATTTTGTCAGAAGCACAAAAAGTAGAATGCAATTGCGTTTGTGCTGATGCTAAATGTTAATAGATTTGCCTAAATGCCTGCTAATAGCCCCCCTAAAATTAGCTAGACTAGTAGTGCATGCCTAATGTGTTGTTTTTGTTGTTATACTTGCTTTTTTGCTTCTCCTTCTTTTATCAGAGAGGAAAAAAAAAAAAGACCCCTAGAAGAAAGCATAGGCCTTTGGATGTGAAACAACTCCAGTGTGATATGTGAATTCTGTCGAAAGAACATATATTTCAAAACTATCCCACAGTTCTGACATTCTGTCATGAAGGTGACAAATCCTAGTGCTCTAATGTTTCATTAAATTAAACATGAAATGTTTAATGTTTTGTTAAATTAAACATGAAGCTGTGACTCTGCGCCCAAGAACCACGGCCTTCTAACAATTCCTCACATTCCTTCAGGTCACTTCTTAGGTTATAAAATCTAAGTTTTGTTTATTAGAAGTATTGTATTTCCCTGCAGTTAAGATCTACTTTCTTCTAATGTACTTATAAATAGAAACCAACAAGCAACCCAGTTTCTGCATGCTGAAAACATTTTTAAACTCAGTCCTACAGAGACCAGCTTATTGACAACCCCTCAGCTAACCCTCTATAATCATTTTTTTCAAATATTCACAGTGTGACTGAGAGGCTTCCAAAGGGTGGAGGTGTTAGATTTTTAATCAAATCCCAAGCCCATTTCACAGATGGGCATTTCCCAAAGAGTGGAAGGCTTGCTGGAAAACTGTCCAAACAGATTCCTCAGACTAAAGATCAAATCTTAACCTGCCCCAATTAAAAAAAAAAAAACGAAAAAACCAACCAAAAAACCCTCTTTTGTCCTTATCCATGAAGATACAACTTTTCCTTCACAAGACAAAACCACAATGCTAATTTGAGACGGCATTCGCCCAGGCAGAGAGAAATGTGGGCTTTTGGACTACTGAGTGAAAGTTTTGGTGACACCATCTACAGTAGCAGGTAAACAAAGCACAGGGCCTAATGGGAGAGGATGGAGGGAAACTCAGACAAAAACATGCTCCTTTCCTTACCAGTTCAATGAAATCATTGAAAGGGACTTGTAGAGTTCTTAGTAACAATACATTCTTAGCAATACATCACATAACAAACAAAATTTCCAAATACTATTTTATAAAACACTCCATTCTTAAATGGAGAAAGAAGAAAACAACAAATCTGTAGCAAAATAAGAGGAAAATATATACTCCTTTCCCATGATGGAAATATCGGATCGTGCTTACATTTGTCAAGTGAATTTAAGTGCACTATAGATGGTTTCCCAAGGACACCCTATAACTGTCAAACCAACAACAATAGAGAACCATCCCCCAAAAGGACGAGTTACACAAAGCCTTCCCAATCAAACTTGTCATCTATGTTTTTTTCTGTGTTTACACAGCAGCTCCTGTCATTGGCCGAAAACTGTAAGACAGCCCGGATTTGGTAACACATCCTTGCTCTGCGAGAACCCTCTCCCAGCTAGTTTACCCAAATCGGTAGGAATGTAATTGACACTTACCATTCTGAAGCTTCATGTCTGTGAGGCAAACTAAATAAATTAAACGGATCCTGCTTTAATCTTCTTTTCTAGACCCCAAATGCCTTAATCAAAAGGAAAACAAAACAAAACAAAACAAATATTCCCTGAGGTTCTTTTCTAACCACCAGAGTACAGGCAAAGGAATCACTGTCTGTTTCGCTAAATGCCCAGAGCCTGTCCCTGAAGATCCTCAACAACAGAGAATAATTTCTAGCATCCCTCTATTCCTTTTCCCCCACTCCCCACCTTTTCCTTCACTTCTATCATTTGTGGCCAAGACTAGGCTTAAGTTACACTGTAAATCAAAATCTGGAAGATGTTTCAATTGGATATTTGGCTTGGCAGACCTCCTGTCAAAATTCCACGTGAAGACACATTTGTTTCCTTCCTGCAAATGAACTGTGGCGTTTGTGGTCCCTCTTCCTCTCCCCAATGCACACTTTGCCTTTAAATGAGCTTAAGCTGCAGGACTTCATTTGGGGTTAGTTGTCCCGCAAAGCTCATTTGGCTCTTCCCATTAAGGCAAGAGGCTCTAAAAGGCTAGCAAGATGCTTTTAACTATGTTTGAGGGGCCAGTCATATCTTGTTAGCAACAGCTGCATACTTACCCGGCTCTCAGGGCCTTGACGGAGCTGTCCTATTCCTTGTGGGATTAGGAACACAAAATGAAATTAACCAATCATTAGCTGGAGCCATCCAGGCCGCACCAGACTCTCATTCTCCAAAAGCCAAGCAAGGTAGCCTCCTTCGGAGTTCCTCCTCTGGCTTCTCCCTGGCACATCCAAGCCCGCCAAGGTCCTGGCTGCAGTTTCAAAAGTATCACTCAATAAAAGGATTTTAAAGGCTGTGCCGGGAGCTGGGAGCTTCAGATCCCAATTGGGCTTTTTCTCCATCAGCATTCCACAGCAAGCCTGCACAAAGCAAGGTACACTACATTATTTATGTCAGCTCTAGGCTCTGGAAAACACACACTGGCATCCTGATTACTAAGAATCCTCTTGGATACAATTACACTGTTCCCACATATATTTCTCCCCATCTCTTCCCTGATTCAACCTCTTTCAGAGGGAACAAAAACACTTTGAGGCGTGTCCCAACTCATCTATTAGAAGCCAAGAGAGCATTAAAATATGGCCACCATGGCAAATGAGCCCAGGGAAAAGGACCCTTTCCCTGGAGTGAGCAGAAGACACTCCAGGGAGAAAGGTTCAGATAACAATTTGGGAAATGCCCTTCAAGTGGCCTCCCTGGGTTGAGGAAATTGACATGGAAGCAGCAAAGTTGAGGCACTACAAAAAACATTTTGATGAATTCATGGAAGACTGATTTAGAATGGGCTGTTAAGGGAAGTAAGAAATATTTGGCGACATGACTAACCTTCCTAGCTAGATGGAGAGCAATCACGCTCACTCCACAAATGCTCCTTGGTGCCCCATTGAAGCCACAGCACTAGACAGGAAGACCACAGATTTAGCCAAGTAGAGCAATGTTTCTGTCCTCAAGTCTCCTCTTCAGCAAAATGAACAATTCCTCCAAGTCGCAGTCCACCATTTCCCTTCCCTATAGCTCAACAGCACATTACGAGCTGGGCGTATTAGCCACAGGCAGAATGAACTGCACCCTGGCACGGTAAAGGTAAGACGATGACAGAAACTTCCTCTTTTGGAGGAGTGGTGAGAAGGCTATGAAATTCCCCCACTGTCTAGCTGGAGAGTCCCTGCTTGGCAGGCAGAGGTACTTCACTTTGTGAAAGCCCCAGGCACCGCTTAGTGAAACAACCTTTGGCAGGACCTCACAGGTAAGTCAGTTCATCTAAGCAAGAAGAAGTCGGCTTGGGGAGAGTCTATTGTCTCATCCAAGAACACAAGGAGGCAAGAGCCACTTGCTTCTCTCAAAGGCTTCCCCTGAACATGCGTTCCTGCGTTTTGCCAGTTTTCTTTCTTTTATTTTTTTAAGTGACTGTCACTTCCAATGACTTAGTCCAACCCAATTCATGTGTCTTGGGAGGAAAAGTGCTGTGTGAGATGGAAGCAATGGATAGAGAACACAGTGCAGGTCAGTAGAGCAGAGCCCAGAGCGGGAAGTCGCATTCTCCAGTGCACACATTAGAAAAGCAATGGGAATTGGGCTCCAGTGCAGGAAGAAGCAGGACTTCCCTCAGCAATAAATGAATGAAGGGTAGCATTAGAGAACACACACACACAGTCACACACCACACAATGATACAACCCAGCTACCCAAAAACTGGATGAATGGCAAAAAGTAAAGGATACAGATTGCCCTGTGGGATGATGTTAAGTGGGTGTGTTGATTCCCTAGGCCCAGAATGCTGGGTTATCCAGATCACTAGCCTTTAAGGAGGCCCTGGCCACATCTGGAAACAACTGTGTCCTCAGCTTGAAGCGGTTCTTCACGTCCTCCCTACTAAGGAATCCAACCCACATTGTAATTTTTTTGAATAAGGTTTAAAAGCAACTAACTGGAGTGACGGGAAAAGAGACTATTCCTTGGGATGAAGATTATTCAAGAAAATCATTTATTCTTCCAATAACCAAGTCGTAATCAACTTAGAAGCTGACCTCAAGCTAAAAGTCTCAGTAAAGATGCCTTGGGACCCCCTCACTGCCCTGAGTGCTGTGATGTGGGAAGGTCTAAGGGTCTGCTAGGCATATGCTGACCCCATGGCCTTGGTCAAGTTGTTCATCCTTGTGGAGACTCAGTTTCCTCATCTGGAAACTATGGGTAATAAGACGATATTATTTTCGAGAATTCAGTAAGAAATGCGAAGTACTTTGCTCTGTGCCTAGCATCTTATGAGCTTATAATAACCCTCAGCTGTTATAAATTTTCAAAATGTTATCAGTTAAATGGCACAAAACTTACACTGGCAAGGTTCACACATGCCCGAACCACATCTCTAAGTGTTCCCCAAACAATCAGATTGTTATTGACAATCTGTGTGTAAAGCACCATAGTCATCACTATCATTTGCCTTCAATAAACTTGTCTAGATGAGCTGCCCCATGACAGAGATGTCAATAAAAACTAAACAGAGTATAAAAACTGAGAGCATTAAGAGGAGGATCATGAAAGTTATCTTTTTAAAAAGGAGATTCCATAGTTTTCAACATCAACTGAACATCTTTCTGTTGATTTAACTGTAAAGTAACATTATTTCAGCTTTTTGATACCCAAACAGGCGTGCTGTATAGGAGATGGGGGAAGAAGGTGACCACGAGCCACACCCTCTGGAATCTTTCTCCTTCTTATCTATACATCCTGTCTGCCAAACCACAGGGAACGGAGGCTGAGAACTTCCAATCTGATGCAAAACTGGCATTTCCTGAAGGAGGACAAAGGTGACAGGACAAATGAAGGGACTTGCTCAAATTCATGCCCCCAGCACAGCTGAGCTGGAACCCACAGGACTGACCTCGCATCGAATGTCCCTGCCATTCCCCCGCAAGGCTGAAGTTAAGACCAGTGGAACTCGTCACCAGCATTTCATCTCACTATCCGACAAATTGGTTTCGATTCAATCCTGCCTCTCTGTGTTAATACTGAGCTTACATGACCAGTATTTAACTTTTTACTGAACACATTGTTTTTTTCAGATAGTGATTGCTTTAAATTTTGATTTTAAGGTTATATTTTATGGAGAAAACGTTCTACTTTCCACAATTTGTTAGGTCATCTAACTATCTATTGGTTTTGATGGCCACTTCTAAATCTTTTGAGTAAGAAAAGCAACACTTCAAACTCCTCATATTTTGTAAAGGCTACCTTTTAATAAGATGGCATCACACATATAAGTTATTAATATCTTTGAAGAATACAGAAGTTTTTTCCATATATTTTTTCTCTAATGATATAGTTAAATAGATCATTGCACCCTTTTATGCATAAACAAACACAAGAGATCTTGAACATGCAGTTATTTGAATTACTAATCACACTTGTTGCTTACATAAACAAAGGCTATCATAAATCTTCAGAAGAAGCAGATTCAACATTTTCTCTGTTAGGAAATATCAGCACAGTATATTCTGATACTGGACTGCGTGAACATCATTAGGGTTCTTTTCTCAATTAGAATTCCAAACAACTCTATCTTTTGCTCCCTGTCAAAACACCTGAACAAAAATACGATATGTTGCATCATTCGCTGAAGTTATTTCTCCAGTTGGAACATGAATTATGAGTCCTTCTGAAACACATCAACCAAATCAAGTTGTAACATGGCCCTGTTATTCACTGCACAGATCTCAGCTAATCACTTGCTAGTACGAGTCATGATTTTGTTTCATTAAGTTAGCATTTCTCAGATTTTTCCCTTATTTAGTATGTACTTCCACGGTACATACTAATGGTATAGTCAGCATTAAGTTGAACATTTCTTGTCTTACAAGGTATACCTCACATGGGTCATTCTGCCTTTGCTGGGCTATTTGTACTTTTGCAATGTGTGGGGTTAAGAATGCTTGTTGTAAAACACAGGTCTTTCTTTGTCTCTGTAAATATTACACAGGCACTCTTGGTGGTCTTTAAATTCTAGGGTGTTTTTTTTTTTCCATGTAGAAGCTCCCACTGAATTTCTAATGATGAATGTCTCTAACTATGCACCGCTGAGGCAAAGTTGCGTCTCACTGGCAGCAGAATTGAGAAGCTATCACTGCTTCCAACACAGCAACCCAAGGAACTGCCTGAGGCATCTACTTCCAGTTTCCACAGGGGCAGAACAGTTGTTTAAGGCTATCTTTAAATTGGTGGTTTAGAAAATTAAAGTGGCAGAGAAGATTCAGAAACTGTGTAATCCTCATCTGAATGACTTTTTTTAATGAAGCAGGAGGAAAGCAGTCATCTTGTTTCCTGAAGTTAAAGGTAAGCTCTTTAGAAGGAGGGCTCATAGCATGTTTCTTGTCTATACAAGCTGATTTGAAAACTCAGTTGATTCTAAGTTGTGGTTAGCCAAGAAAGAAGCAGGTAGAGAGTTCAAAGGGAATCCAGGAAGGAGATAGAGTGTGGCTCCATGTTCCCCACACCTTCCGCCCGCTTCTGCTCCAGAAAGAGGTGTCTTCTGTATACTTCTTGGGATCCTTTATGATAATGTGGCTCTACTGTTCTTTCTTAGACTGAGTCAGCAGTGAAGGCAGGGTTTCTTTATTGTTTCCCTATTGTTTTAGCAACCACTCTCCAGGGCAGCTCTCTCTTTCTGAGCTATTCTGCATCAGAGGAGAAAAAGAACACACAAAAGCTCATATGGGACTTACGTGATCCTTTAGGCCAAACCCCTCATACTACGGAGGGGGAAAAAGAAGGTCAAGGAAAGAGGAGATCTTCTCAGTGTCATGTAGGGGCTCACTATGGATATGGGAAGAGAATCCTGGTGTATACATGGGATTCCCAGTGTATCCATGAGTATCCTTCTCATCTATATGGATTTATTATTTTATTTTCCCTCTTATTCTCCCACATGAACCATCCCCTCAACTCTCCCACCCTTTTCCAAGAAGAAAGACCATAGTCAATGTTTTTTGTTCTGTGATATCCTATTACTAGGGAGGACAGTTACGTGTGGGCATTATTCTAAGGAAGGCTTTTTAGGATTTACAGAGGCCTGTCATGGACAGAACCAAAGCTATAGGAGAGGCCATTCCCCAAGAGTGTTCATAGCCAAAGCATGGCCTCTTACTGCAACTTATCCAACCTCTTGTTCAGACACAATTGGATTTGAATCTCTTCTTAGTTGTGTAAGTCTCTGACTTCAGCCTCCCCATAAATACAACGAGGAGAATAAATGGTGCTTGGTTCACTTAGCCCCTCTGAGGGTTAGATTTAATATGTCATTTCCGGAAGATACTGAAGACTTGGTAGCTAGGAGCTGCTATCATCTTTCTATCATGGGCTCAGATATATTATGGGATAGTTACAAATTCTCTCCTTTCACTTGAGTCCAGGTCAGAGTCCACTCTTTTGAGAGGAACCCTTCTCTGAAAGGCACGTATCCTGAGTGACCTGCAGCATCCTGCCTTATGCAGATCGTGTAAAAGGGTTAATATGACATGTCAGATTGAGGCACCATGAACATGTGTGATGTTCTGCTTAAAACCACAAATAAAACACAACTTCAGACAACAGAGAACTGTGTACAGAAGCCACAGGGACTCTGCTGTGGTTGACGTCTCTGTAGGCAGACAGGTATTCCAGGGGAGGTAGAGTCACACTCATCCCCACTGACCAGGGCAGAGCTGGCTCCGCCTCCTCTATTAACATGTGGGGCATTTCTCTCCATCAGCGTTTCCCACGTTAGCCATTCCCTCACACCTTCTGAGTATTTGTTCTATACAGTCCTTCCTGACAGCTGCTGGAGCTACAGTTCCGTCTAGTTTTCAATTCTTTCCTTAATATTTTTCTGCAAATTGACTTATTGTTTCTGACTTTACTTTCATCTTAGTTAATAATATCCAAAAAATCACAGCTTGGATGTGCTAGCTATACATGGCTACATTTATATAGATATCTCTCTCTAGATGTATGTAATATATATCTCCTAAAATATATTACAAGAAATAAATATTAAAACTTTTCTAAAAATAAAAAATTCAACCATGTGCCTCTTAAGGATATCTCGCATACTTGCACCACACAAATTGGCACATGGCACCCATATGTGCATTTGGAAATACTGTCCTAGATAAAATTTTATTCTTTTTTGCTTTATTGCTTTTCTTTCTTTCTTTCTTTCTTTTTTTTTTTTTTGAATCAGAGTGTCTACTTTGTGCCTTTTCCCCTTCAGAATGCAGTGCCTCTGAGTGAAATGTCACCAGAAAAAGAAATGTTCTAAAAATGAAGTTTTCATTATGTCCTATAGCCCAGCTAGACAACTCAGAGAAGAGCCTATGTGCTACTTTTCATCCTGGGGACTGATGCTTGAATGTGTTAAAATGCTATTTATTTTCCAACAGGCTACTTGGGCTTGGCATCATGTAAACCCAAAGTGTTTGTAGAGATCCCCTTGAGGACAAAGGAAAAATCATCTGTATAGATCAAACGTGTATTAGCTGCATTAGCAATAGGCCCCTGGAGACTGATAAAGACCTTTTTAGACAGATTTCGTTGCACAGCTTTTTAAGAGCTTTCATTGAACTCGCCTTGGGTATCACGGGTTTGGGGCTTTCTTCATGTCTTACGTGTCAGAAAAGAAAGGTGGACAACGAGAAGCTGGGATGAAAACCGCTACCTTCACTGCAGACGAACCTCAACACCAAGTCCACGCTCCCAACCCTATCAATATTTCATGTTGCCAGAGCCATAAGAAAACACATCTGTTGCCTCCCTGCATTGTAATATGTAGGATGGTGGAAAGATGATTACAGCACAGGTTCAAGGATTTAAAAATTCATCACTTTCTCAATTTAGAAAGCTGATCTGTGGTTAGGACTTATTAAAGCTCCACAGACCTGAAATGATCAACTAGGGGCACAGCCTGTTCCCGATCTGGAGAGTGAGGGATGCAGTGAGAGGAGGGGGGAGGTTGGAACTGTGTTTGCTCAGGCTGCTGAGTGGGCCAGTGGTTGAAGGCTTCAGTTTGTCAACGTATTGTCAATGGAATGTTTGCTTTGTATCATGGCACGGTATGGGGAATAGAGAGAGGAGAAAAAATGCTGTTACAGTTGCAAGGCCAGAAGCAAAACCCAAGTTTTCAACAGACGTACATCTCCCTGCTCCTCCAACGCTGCAACACTCTTTCTGCCATAGCACAGTGGTTTCCAGTGCTGACCTTAGTTCCACTGTGTGTGTGTGTGTGTGTGTGTGTGTGTGTGTGCAGAACTTTTAAGCTCTTCAGCAAAGGGACCCTTTTTCAGAACCCTGTGCAGACATATAATATTTTCCCTTCCTCTGAAAGCCTTCCAAATCATTCATCTGGATTGGCTTGACTTCTTTTTTTCACTGCTAGAAATATTTTGGAGACTCATACAATCTTAAAACCTCACCTCATCTCTACTAACTGGGATGCACACATCTTCAGAATGCAGAGGCCCAGCCACTGCTCATCAAGAAATGGAGCTTCCACCCCTAGCAAAGGTGGCCGGGAAAGTCTGGCACTTTCCAACGCTGGATGCAAGCCTTTGTATTTCCGGCAGCAGCCCTACAGAAGCACGAAGGAAAGTTTAACCTGCAGCAAAATGGTTAAAAAGGAAATGAGTCTAACTTTCTGGCCTGATAAATTATTTCATATTTCTTACGCCCTGTAGCCTGCCTTTTTTTTTTTTTTTTTTTGCAGTGCTAAGTCTCAGTGGAATGAATCCCAGGGATGCGGTCACCAGTCCGTGTGGCGTCAGGTCCCTCACTGTGGTTCACAGCATATTATTGCTTCTCTTCTGTCCCTCTCCCCTGTCACTGCCTTTCTCATTTGCCTTGTCCCTTGATCATATCACCTGGCCATCAAAGACAGGCATTGCTCAGAAAGATGGTTTTCTTTGGCCTGTGAGTGTAAGACACAGGTATCCTCACGTGCAAGCCTGGCGAAGAAGGAGTTACTATCTGATGCAGCCAACTGTCCATGGAGGGTCTTTTCCGTAGACATAAAAGGATATCAGCAGGGGACACACTCCAGGCTGGTGCTTAAAGGATGCAACTCTTTCTAAGAAATCCTGGCGCATTTGATTTGATACAGAAGCATTAAATTTCCATGAGTGGCATTCACCAATAAATTAAAGAAACAAAAAATCTTCATTCCTCTCATTTAAGTTAACAAATAGAATGTTGTGATGCCTGATTCTGAGGGTTCCACACAGATCCCCCTCCAGGGGCAGTGGCCGCCCTCGGAGGGTGGATTGTCTTCAAGCCAGGTCTATGAGGCAAACTTGCACAATTATTACTTCAGCAGGGACAGAAGCAGTGCCCTAGTCTTTCCAAATGGAAATCTAAACATCAGCCCGACTTAAAAATTCTCCCTCGGCTCCCTCACCGACAGGACAAAGCCTTCATCACATTCCATCATCTTCAGCCCCTTCCCTACCACCTGCCTTTGCTTTGTGCTGCAGGAATACCACATTTCTTGGATGATCTCATCTTATGTGCACTTTAAGTCTTTATTTATGAAGTTTACTAAATTTAGAGAGGTTTTATCTTCCACTCCTCTACTTTTTAAACATAGGGTATAATTCTTATCCATCCTTCAGGACACATTTAAATCCCTTTTTGCAGGGAACGTTCCATGTCCTCTACCTTCCACAGCTGAGCTGACGTCCTTGCCTATGTGCTCCAGGCATATTAGTCTAACCTTTATATTAAATAAGTTGTTCTCGGCAAAGCACTTAAACCAGTGACCTGCACATAGTAGCTGCTCAATAATTTTTACAGTTATGATGATCCCACCTTATATATGTAGTATTTGCTCATCTCTTTTAAACCCCTATTAACCCATTTATGCCTAACGTTCCATTATTGGAATGCTAAGCTTATGGGAGTTATTTATATCCTACTGCTCAAGGTCATCACCAAGGTCTGATTTTTCACACACAGAAACTGCAACCTCTAGCATAAATGGGTTAAACACAGAACTCTATCTATGACTTCTTTGAACCATTAATGTCTTGCCAGATAGTTAGCACACAGTAGGTGTATTAGGTCGTTCTTGTATTTCCGTAAAGAAATGCCTGTGACTGGGTAATTTATAAAGAAAAGAGGTTTAAGTGGCTGATGGTTCTGCAGGTTGTACAAGAAGCATGGCATCTGCCTCTGCTTGGCTTTTGGGGAGGCCTCAGGGAGCTTTTACTCATGGCAGAAGGTGAAGTGGAAGCTGGCACATCACATGGTAGGGTCAGAAGCAAGAAAGAGAGTGAGGGAAGTGTGCATGCCACACACTTAAACAACCAGATCTCACAAGCACTCACTATTGCAAGGACAGCACCAAGCCATGAGAGATCCATCCCCATGACTCAAACACCTCACATCAGACCCTACCTCCAACACTGAAGGTTACAATGTAACATGAGATTAGAGGGCACACATATCCAAACTGTATCAGTAGGTCTCAGGTAGGATTTGCTGAACTAAAATGCACAGTTTGTGCAAATCCTGAGAATTCTACACCCTCAGAATTCTACACAGTGTCTGGTTCCTCCTTGCAGGGACACATCATGCAAAAATTTGGAGTAAGGCTCTTCTCAATTCTGTTCTCAGTAGCATAAGTCTCAGATGTGTCTTTCATTCCATGTGGCCACTATTGTCTGTTGCATTACATACCAGGCTGGTATCCAGAAGCCACAAATCTCAGGAACCAAAGGAGCAGATGTAAGAAAAGAGCTTGCTCTCCTTTTTCCATTACTCTAATGAAACTATGTGTTACAGCGCCTTAATCTGATTTGAGAAGGGCCTTAATGGTAGGGTAAAAGCAAAGAATGAAGCCAGTTCTTCAAGGAGCTGCTTGCTTTAGTGGCAATTTCTTTGTTGTCCGTTGTGACAAGTGCGGCCCCTAACTGGGGCCAATTGTTGCACTTGGATACAAGCATGGCTCTCCCTGAAGTTGCATGCATTTCTTAGGGCACAAGTCAGCCCTTTCTGATTTAATTAGAGTTTTTTTTTCTCTCTCCACCTCGCTTGACTTTCTGCTTGATTATGTAGTAAAGTATTCCTGGAGAGCAATAACCCTGTAAGCTTAACATCAACCTTCACAGCTATGAAAATGACAAAGCTGTCAAAATTTCAGCCTTACAGCTTTCAGATGGGGTCAGTACGGGGATGTAACGGTGGAGAAACGGGAAGACCAGGATCCGTTAAGGAGAAAAAAAAATGAAGATTTAAAGAAATAAAAGGACCCAAACAGTGACAATTGGAAGCTTCACATTTCGAGTTACACTGGAAACTTTTGCCTTTCTGTATGAGCCACTAACACAGTGATTTAGTAATTTCCACGGGAGCTGCCATCGCCTGGGAATGCTATTAGTGTCAGAGTCTGGGAGAAAGAGGAAGTCTTTTTTTCTCCCAGAGTATGCAAACAGAAGCTTAGAAACATGTTTGCATTTGGATTGGATGATCTAAACCAACAAAGTTCAACCTTTTCACTAGGAGCTGTGAGCTGTTTGACAAGACCTACTTTTCATCAGGCAGGTTCAAAGTCTACTCAGTGCAGAGGCTTCCTTAATAAGAGGGACTAATAAGATTATTTCCTTAAAGATCTAACCTTGGCACCCATCCTCCAACCAGACGGCAGAGCAGATTCATTCTCTAAATTGCTTACCTTCAAAAGAAAATCTCTATTGACTGGAGCATGGGCCTGGCATGGCGCACCAAGACGCTGTTAGTAGAATTCTCATTTGGATTTGAAGAGACTATTATTTTTAGTCTCTCTTTCTCTTTTTGGAATTTTATTTTTCTATCACCAAAATTTAATTCCCCAAGCTACATACAAAGATCACATTTCAATGGGGTGAGTCAGAATCACTGATGGTACACTTGTCCCAAAAATCTTCCCCTAACACTTTACCTCCACCTGGGGACATATTTTGCCAACTACTTAAAAAAAATTAGCCAACCTAGGCACATTTCTGGCCAAGAAGGCTTCAATGTAAGGAAAGAGAAATGGGGCATATCTGTATTAAATATATATAGAATAGAGAAAGACTATTCAGAAAACTTTTCCAAGCTTGTATTTTGACCCATTTGGGATCACGACACAAAATCTTCAGTTGAATGGGGAGGTTCAGGGGAAGAAAGATCATGTGATCATCAAATTGAATTTCCTATACCTTCTCCCTCCTGCTCTCCTACAGCATGGCTTATGTGATCTGCGGAAATAATGAGAGCCATTTTCACTCTCATCCATGGGTGGGATGACATACAGCCATTTAAAACTGGCCCTATTTGAAGAAAAGTGATTTAAAAATGGGACCATTTAAACGGGTCACTGTATTTCTCAAAGGTGAAACAGTGATCAGTGTATGACATTTAATGATCTAAAAGGGGCATGAAAAAGAATTTTCTCTGGATGAAACTGGAGTTGACTCTCTTCTTGGGAGTGAGCGGGTTGATGCCAATGGTGGATCTTGGTTCTTTTCTGTCCCCCATGACTGAAACAGTGTCTTGTATAACTTTGTGTCCTATACCTAGCATCCCGGAGGATTAATTCCACACTGACTGCTTTTCACTGATGTTATTTTGTACATTTCTTTGCTCAGCTTAAGACTTCTGAAATAGGAATCCCTCTTGTAACTGAGGGTATGGCATAGTTTAATTGGCTGAGTTTTTCCCTTTCTTATTCATCTATAAAATAATGATATATCTTGCAAATGAGTGCATTTTAGTATTAATGAAATATTGTCATAGATACTTTACAAATATTGTATGGATAAATGACTGAATGAATAGGACAACTCCTTCTGGGGTTCCCAATATTTAAGAGAACAAACGTATTTATTGACAAGGACAACTTTTAAGTTTTGCATTATTGATAAAGATACACCTTTAAAAATCCTACATAGACATGTCAAAAACAAAACAAAACAACCCAATGTAACAAAGGCTGAAAGGCAGGAAAAAAAGACAAGGGGTTTCTATTTCTCTTACAATAAAGGTAGTAGTATAAGGAAGAAAGTTGACATTTGCTATGCCAGGTACTTTCTATGTACTTTCTTTCAGAAGTTCCATGTCAGGCTGGGCATGGTGGCTCACACCTAGCATCTTGGGAGACTGAAGGGAGTGGATCACCTGAGGTCAGGAATTTGAGACCGGCCTGACCAACATGGCGAAACGCCATCTCTACTAAAAATATAAAAATTAGCTGGGTGTGGTAGTGCATGCCTGTAATTCCAGCTACTTGGGAGACTGAGGCAGGAGAATCGCTTGAACCGAGGAGGCAGAGATTGCAGTAAGCTGAGATTGTGCCACTGCACTCCAGCCTGGGCAACAGAGTGAGACTTTTTCTCAAAAAAAAAAAGAAGTTCCATGTTATATAAATTATCGGTTGTTTCACAGATGAGGAAACTGATTAAGTTGCTTCCTCAAGGCCCAACTAGTAAGTGTTGTGAAAAAGTAAATCGTAAAAGCCATGGTTTGAACGCATATTTCTCCAACTCAGGTTCTACACTACATCCTGTTGAGACTCAAGAGCAGTTCTTCTGCCAGTGATGATTCAATGGTGTCCATTTAATTAGGTAAGTTTGGTCATATTGGAAACTAGCATTCAGATTAGTAGCGTTTGCTGTTGTTTCAGTATCTATTACAGTAGTTTCCAAATCTCCTGGGGATCTTTTAAAAACACAGTTGTGTGGATCCCATTCCTACACATTCTAATGTCACTGGTATGGGTGTGACCTGGGCATCAGGATTTTAAAAGCTCCCCAGGTATTTCTAATGCGCTACAAGTTTAGAATCCACTGCTCTAGGGAGTTTTCATGTTGCCTTAGGGAAATGAGACAAATTCATTCTTGGAGAGAAATTTGCATAAGTGATCACGTATAGAGCCTCTTCATCAACTTGCTATTATTCTCCCTTTTCCCTAAGTCACATATGTCATATTTTAAGAGGTTCTGTCTCTCTTTTTTAAAATGCACTTATTAAGTCACTTTTAGTTCATTTTCCTGTGGACTTGTTAATGATAGCACATCAAATCAAAATAAGGGGAATTTAGTATTTTATTTTTACTACGCAGCCTTTCCGTGAGTTAACAGACTACTGTCTTCTTATTTTATTTACTGCTGAAATATCTTGATAAATGTCCAGTTTTCTGGGAGAACCACCATTCCTTGCTCTTGTGCTATGTGGTGGGTAAGGTGAATGGCCCCATCCGGAGGCCTAGTCCGTTAGCATGTTCATCTCTGTGTTAGAGCAATTGCTTCAGGAATGGGTCCATGAACACAATGGAGGCCAGGCTTTTATTAGAACACTGGGGAAGTGTTAGTAAAGAATTAACCTTACCCAAAAAGGTATCTTTTGCCCTCAGCTTCTGGGAGGTGACTGCAAAGCCCTTGGAATATCCTGACTGATACAAGTGTCTTTTCTTTTTTTAAACTTAGGGGCTTTGGGCCAAACTGTACAGTCTAATCATGTGATTTATGATGGAGGTTTTGGACCATGTAGTATTAGCTTGACCTCCGGAGGGACTGGAGACTAATGGTCAGCCACAAGGGTGGTCAATTATGTCTTTGTGACTGAGCCCCAAATTAAAATTCTGGACGTCAAGGCTCAGGAAAGATACCCTGGTTGGCAGTGTTCCGTGTGTACTGTCATACACTGTTCCTCGGAAAGTTAGCCCTGCCCATGACTACATTGGGAGAGGACAACTGGGAATTCTGTCTGGGGAACTTTCCTAAACCCGTTCCATGAGTATCTTCTATTGATTCATTTTAATATGCATGCTTTCACTGTAAGAAACTGTAACTGTGAGTATAACAGATTTCAGTGAGTGCTGTGAGCCATTTTGGTGAATTATGGAAAATGAGAGTCATCTTAGGGACCCTGAAACTTTGCAGTTGATGTCAGAAGTAAGCATGATATTGTGGATTTCCTTGACTCTGTAGGAAAAGAACCTTCTTTTCCATTGGATTTGATCTTCAAAGAACATTAAGTTGGAGCTGCTGGGGGCCACCTTCATCACCACATAGAGAAAGGTAATAGGGAAGAGAAGGTAACCGGTAAGAGAAGGGAACTGTGACATTATTTGAGCCTCTGAAATCTAACATGTCTGAAGTTACTCTGGACTTCTTTTCTGTTCCATGAGTGAAAATATTTTTTTCTTAAACTCGATCTTAATTGAGATGTTCTCACCTATAATACACTATACTACCTCACTGGGCTCTCTAAAAATCAGTAATACAACATGATATGTGAAAGAGCTCAGTATATTGCCTTGTACATAGTGAGGAGCTTGAAAAATGCTAGCCATTGATTATTATTATTGTCATTTTAATTTTTAATACTTTCCTATTACGAATTTCTTTTAAAGCTCAAGCCTAAAATTTGACAATGCTGCACAAGGTGTGGAGACTCCAGGTGACCCCATCTACCTCTACCTTCAGTCCTCTCACAGCCTACCTTGGCATCTCCTGGCTTACCTAAATGCCTGCACCTGCCCCTCTTGACTCCTGAGTTTCAGATACATTTGGACTGGCTGTGATAAAATATGCATATTTCCTGAAACCCAAAGTACTCTCACTGAATGTAATAAGTGGGAAATTATTTTACAGGAAATGAAAATCTAAGATTAATATTCTCCTATGCCATCTAGTCCCCCCAGGACAATTATTCACTGTACTAGAGCAAAATAAACTTGCAAAATATGGGAAATGGTCTTCTTCTCAGACTTTGGATAAATAAACTCCTGAAACTACTCAACATCAGTTCCTGGATGCTATACCCACCACCTCACCTCACTACATAGGCATCAGGTCTTTTAGAACACAAAACTTCAAGCAAATTCATAGCCGTTTGCTCAGAGCTAAACAAAAAGAAAAAATAAAACATAGGTTTAAAACTAATAAATCAGTAAACAGTTATTGATCACTATTTACTGCCACTGTGGGAGGCAAGTTTCATGATTGTTGACCTCAAGGAAGCTACAATACCCATTTATTTCCTCCTTCAGTCAACAAGTATCTACTGAATTTCACTCCCTGTGAAGCACTCTGTGAGCGGCTAGGAAACAAAGTACCCTCATGGACTTATGGTTTTAAAGAGCAACAAATCTCACATTTGGTTCATTCCAAGAATCACAGGAAAGCTTTATAAAAATACATGTGTCTGAACCTTTTCTCAGGACGATTGTGTAAAAAATTTCTGAGGAGAGCAGATACCTATTCTTTTAATAAGTGTCTCCCACAATTGCTGTACTTCACCAACTTTGAGAACCATGGGGACAGATAATAAAACAGCTACATGGAAACAATTGAATGCAAGGCAGTGTTTATGTGTTCAATGACACATGAGTGCTACACCAAGGAGTTAGCTGAGGGAGAGACCACTTCAGACAATGCCCCTCTTATACCCTCCCAATTGCTATATAGTCATGATATATTCCAAGTTTATTCCAGCAGCCAAGTTAGGATGTCTCCCTAACCACTACCACAGATTCCTGGTGAACTTCATTCCCAGGTGCAGAGTCACCAAAGGTGAATCAAGCTGTAGCGTGCACATGTGCTGTCTTGCTCTCTCGTTTAGCCTCAAACACTGGCATGACCACCATGGCACTCGTATACCTATGTAACAAACCTGCACGTTCTGCACGTGTACCCCAGAACTTAAAGTATCTAAGAAAAGTCTCAAAACTTTCAAAACCATAAGCATTCTCGCCTTAAATTGCTTTTTATTCCTGCCATTTTGGGGTAGCTGTTAAAAATAATGTTGGCTTACTTTTTTCCTCTGGGGCCACATATTTTCAATTTTTCTACCTAGTAATAGGGGCAGACCACTGACAATTAAGATGCTCCTTGATCGCCATACCTTGATTCATTTGTATAGAGATGTATAAAGTGTGTTCTTTAAAGTATAGGCTGAGCTGTGAGACAGGTCTTGGTTTGATCCCTGGCCTTGACATCTATGGTGGGGTGACTTTGAAACATTTATTTGATCTATCTGAGCCTCAGTTTTCTAATCTATATAAAGGGAGACAGCCCATGGTGAGGCTTAAATGAGATAATGCACCTAAAGGGAATAAAATAGAATGTATAGTCAACATATAGCAGAGATTATTACTATTATTGTTCCAATTTACTGGCAACTAGGTTAATAACTACAGTTTAGGGCATATGTAACCCAAGAAGCAGATTCTTTCTTCTCTACCACCCACAACATGCTCTATGTCCTCAGATCTCAGCATAGAACGTCAAAGTATGGGAAAGAGGATCAGCTCGTGCAAACAGGGCTTATAGCTAGAAAGCGTTATCTCTTTTTTCCATTTCTCTATTTCTTCTTATGCCATAGCAATTTTATTATCATAGAAACTGGAAAAAAAATTAAATACATTTTTAGAATAAGAGATTGTAAAACATGCTTTCTTGGTGTTCAAATAGAAGAACGTTCCCTATCTCTCATTCAACATGCTTGGGACTAGAAGTACTTCGAATTTCAGATTTTTAAAATTTTGAGTATTTATATCATACCTATTAAGCATCCCAAATTCTAAAATACAAACTACAAAATGCTTCAATGAGCATTTTTGTTGAGCATCACGTTGGCGCTCAAAAAGTTTAGGTTTTTGAAGTATTTTAAAATTGAAAATTTCAGATTCAGGATGCTTAACCAGGATCGGCCAGTTTTAAAGGGGGTTTTGTATGCTAACTAGAAATAAATTGGGCAGGAATGAGGGGAAGCACTTTGAAATGGGATTTGGGGGATTATTGCACAACTATATACGTGCACTAAAAATCGCTAAACTGTATCTTACTGTGGATGAAATTTTGATATGGAAATAGGCCACCATAAAGAGATCTGGCAACTATATATTTAAAAAAGTTAATAAGCAAAGAAAGAGAGGAAGGAAGGAGGAAAGAAAGGAGAGAAGGGGGCATGAGATCTCTCCAATGAATCACAAGTATTTATGCCTCTGTTCTGAATAGTAATATTACTCCTGTGGACCTTGAAGTATCAGATCTGTGTCCTGGTAACGGAAAATATGGAGCTCCACAGGATCTCTACAGGTTTGGTGCTTTCTGACTCCTGGTCTAACATAACACAGAAAGCAGAGCCACTCCCGGAAATAAAGAAAAGTGGAGAATAGAAAAGCTGTCACTAGTTCATTTCTGTCTCCATTGAAGACCTCTCTTCTCCCTCGCTCACTTCTCCAGGCTACTCTAACCCTCTCTGAAATCTCCCACTTATCAAAACTTACTCTGAAATTTCTATCTTTTCAAAGGAGCAGAGATCGACAGAGCTAATATGCTTAGAATGTCATTCTTCCTTGGAGGAACCTTGACTGGTGGAATTTTAGGAATTCAACAGGGCATTCTTTAGCCCTCTGTATCCTCCCATGTAGATGGCCATATAAGAGAAATCAGATTTGCTGTTCACTGTGTGAGAGGTGAAGAACTGGATAAACTCAGAGAAGTGATTGGCCGATTATTGATCTGATACATTTTCTCTGTGTGCCTGAGGCTCTTCCTAATGCCTCCTACGTCAGCATTTAGGTTTTTTTGCACTCAAGTCTCTGCTGGTACCTACCTGCAGTCAGCAACCGTCTGTGCAAACACTCTGAATATACAAGGTCAACATACTATCATTTGTAGGACTCACACAATTTAAGGTTTGGCATCTTAGGAAATGCCTGCTAGTCTCATAGTGAAAGAATGAAGGTTGACAGGTGTGAACCTTGTTCAGACATCATTAGTTGCACTACAATGCACCTACACTTACTCAAGCCAACATGGGTGCTTTATTACCATGACGGGAATCAAGAAGAATCCACTTAAATCATCAGAAGATGCAATAAAGAAGCCTACTAGTAGAAGCTTCAAAGAAATATGTACACTGCCCAGTGTGCAGCTGCTTTAATTACCTCAAGCTGTGAGGAACACGTTGGGTACCCCTCAACAAAATATTCTGACATGCCTAAAAGAGGAAGATGTTCCTTTCAGGTTTAAAGCTCAATTCATTCCCATCTAAGAGGATCACACATTTTAAGGAACTAGACTGGTTCCACATTATTTAGAAATGTGACCAAAATCAATTCTTTCACATTCTAGGCTCTTAGCAGGGTTATTCCACATTATCACCTCATTTAACACTCCTAGTAACTGGTAGTGAAATGTACTATTACGTCTGAGTCACAGAAGGGTCAAGGAAGGTATTAGAAGGAATGTGTTAGGTGGGAAAAATGATTAGTTTTTATCCACACTTCACATTGACGGTTCAAGAGTTTTAAACAAGGAAGGGTCCCACACTTGCTGCTATTTTTTAAATGTTTGTGTCTCCTCCCAAATTCATGCTGAGACTTATTTCCCAATGCAACAGTATTCAGAGGTGGGGCCTTTAAGAGGTAATTAGGTCATGAAGGCTCTGCCCTCATGATGGATTAATGACTTCATTAAAGAGGTATAAGAGAGCTGTTTGTTCCTTTTGCACTTCAGCTCTTCCAGCACGTGAAGACACCTGATATGGCGCCGTCTATTGGGAATGAGCTTTCATCAGACACGAAATCCACCAGCACCTTGATTTTGAACTTTCCAGCCTCCAGAACTCTCAGAAAATAAATTTCTCTTTTCATAAATTACACAGTAAATTTCTGTTCTTATAAATTACCCAGTGTGTGTGTGTGTGTGTGTGTGTGTGTGTGTGTGTGCGCTTTGTTATAGCAACACATGTGGACTAAGACACTTCCTGTGATCTGGTCTTACAACTGAATCACTCTCACCCATTCTTTGCCTATTAGCCCCACTCCGCTCTCTAAGCCAGGCTGATGTACCCAAGTGTCATGTCTCTGTCAGTCCATGCATACAAATCAAATATGAGCCTGCATTCCAGGCCATTGCTCAGGACACATGGCCTCTGCCCCTGCCAGTATTTGGTTCTAACTGGCCTTCCTTCACTCTTGCTCCCTTGGATCTCTGGTTCCCTGTCCCCAGATTGAATTCAGTTCATTCCAACTCTTCTTGAGTCTCCTCCAACATGAAACTTTGTTCATCTGTGAGGTCTTTGTGCTAGCTCCCCTCTTTCCATCCTGTAGCCTTCTGTTCACAGCTCCAAATAATATCACTCATCTTGTCCATTGCATTTATCTGTTTAGAGGGTTTACCTGTCTAGTGGCTCTCTACCGACAGTTGGTTCCATCAGGATATGAAACAGGTATGATACCTCTCTGTACTTCAAGGCCTAACACTCTGCCAGGCACATGCTGGGCACTGACTTACTGACCAAGGAATAAATAAGCACGGCCCCTCATAACCAGTTGCCAATAAATTTTTTAAAAATAATAAAAATAAATTATGCCTTCAGCAGCCAGAAACATTTGTTTATTAAATATGAAATTGCCAAAATATTCTCAGCTCCCATGGCATTGGAACACTTTGACCCTAGGGATAAAGCATATATATTTTTTCAAATACGGCACATTCAAAGTATAGGGGAAAAGTACTGTACTTCTTTGGTTAAAGGCTTTTATTCAAAAACTGATGATTTGGAATGAGAAATTTTTTTTTTTAAGACACTGGCTTTGAAACATAGAAGTGAAGTCTAGAACAAAGGAAGATCTAATAAACTCCAGAAATCAGCCTATTCATCTACTGGGACTACTGGGTATCTTTTGCATTGTCTTCTAAAATTAGTTTTGTTCCTGAAGGAATTTCTCCACCGGGGGATGAAGAAAGGTTCTGGGATAATTGAAGGGACCCCTAGACAAAGAGAGACTAGAGATACAAATAGGGTAGGTGTGTTATTTTACAGTCAGCATGGCCTTGTGGAAAACACACATAAAGACAGCAGCCCTTGGCAAAGCCCACGGGGCTGCCAGCACTCCTCTGCTGATGCCCAACAGAACTGAAATTCAGTGGAAATCAAGTAGCAGATTATGCGTGTGCAAGACTTGAAAACTAACATGCAGCCTAATGAGCATATTATAACTGCAGGCTCTGCTTGTTAACTGCTGAAAATATTTTCACAAGGCTTTGGGTATGGCAGGGTAATGCTAGTTAGGAAACATCTATGCTGAAAGGGAACTCTGTGTAAGCTAGGCTTGAGCAAGTCACCTGGATAATGCCAGTTATTAGAAATGAATCATATCACATCTGGACTTGGGTGTTCCATGACAGACTCCGTTGGTTTTCTCAGAGACCCGAGGTAAATGACATCATGAAGCTTGGCAAAGAGAAGGGCTATGGAGCTGCTACTAGAGCAACTCAGGATGTTCCTCTGATCTGTTAAATAAAACCCAGCTCAAGACTTGCCTCTAACAGGAACCAGGATAATTCCAAGATGACATCTGTGGCAGTCTGTAAGCGCCAGATTTTCAGGGATTACTTTGTGCATAGAAACAAATGCATCCACATTGTGCAGATAAAAAGGACCTCCAATGGATTGTCCAGACAGATCTGTTATCCTCACCTTTTGAAGGTGCAATCACATACCTTTCCTCATCTGAATCTGTGTACAACATGGGGTGGTAACACCGAGCAAAGCCCATCAGTGATTCTCAGCTGGGGGTGATTATCTATGATACGGGATAGTTAGCAAAACACACATGCCTAGGTCCTGCCCCAGACCTACTGAAACAGAATTTCTGGGGATGGGGCCCAGCTATCTGAATTTTGGTACAAAGCCAACATCTCCCATGAGTCTGATAACCATCAACCCATGATCATCATAGATGATGTATTTAGTCTGGGAATAGACATGTCCAGCACAAAGTATCCTTCTTTTGATCTTGCTTTTAGGGACCTGAAATGGTTGTTAGACCTAACTCATCCCTCTGTTAAGAATCTGCCACAGTTTTCAAGACCCTCTAAACACATGCATGTCAGGGAGGAGAGCTGCATGAACCTCTATCAGTTCACAGGAATAGTCAGAGTGAACCCTCACACAAGGCATCTTAATTAGAGCTTTTTCTAAAAGTTAGTCCTTGTATTTCTCACAGTTTTCATTTGATCACGTACCTTTATAATTTATATACTATTTTTTTCTTTAAGCAAATTTGATTTTCCCCCAAGTAGATACAATTATTTTAAAAGACATTTATGTCACCACCAGAAAAGTAAAATATCTGCCATAAATAGAAAGCAAAGGACAAATTAAATACAGTGAAAAGAAAGTAAGATGACAAAAACACTCAACCAGAGATGTTCTCCCTGATTTCATCTGAAGGATTAAAGAGAGCTGGAAAGGGAATAACTTCTTCACCATGTGATTCGAAGTTGTTTAATGCACATTATTGTGCATTTAAAATCTCAAGTACACCCCCCTCCCCTGCATTTACACACCCAGAGGAAGGTTCCCTACTTACCCTGCTGGGAGATACATGAGTGCTTCTGCAGACTGTCTGGGTCATGAGTCCTGCAGAGGGAGGCTTGGAGGGCAGATGCATGGGTCGTGGGGCAGGAGGGTCACTATAGGGGCTTGAACCCAGGAAACCCATTCAGCCCCCTTGGACGTTACAGTTTTGTTGCAGGCCACCTGGGTGCTGACTATTCCTAACCCCACCAAAGCCTCCTGATTAGGTGTTCACAGACGGCAGTGCAGAGGTGGGGACAATTGGGTGGAAGAGAGAGAATTGTTCTTTTATTCCAGGTTTGAAGCTCATCAAGGGTAGGGTTCAGCATACTAAGTCCTTTTCTGACTGTACAGATAAAAAGATAAAATAGCTCCCTCAACCGCAGAGGAGTTTAGTGTGCCTTTGACAAGCAGCATAATTAAGATCTAGCATAAACACAGAGCCTCTGAGGACAGTAAAAGCTGACTAAATGGGAATTTGTTCTGTTTGGCTTTTCTTTCCTTTATTTAGTTTTCCTGTGGAAGTTTCACTTTGAAGCAGGGCCGGCCCTAGGCAAAAGTGTGGAGTCTGCGATCTATTGGAATGCTCCTCCCGCTCTGTCTTACTCCATTGAGTGCTTCAACCCCACGCCAGTCAATGCCACCCACAGAAGGGCTTTCCTCAAACTGCACAGCCCCTGTTCAGTCTACCCTGACTCCACCAGCCTTCTTCCCTAAAGAGCGGTGTGAAGTGCCTGGTACTAGGCCTGCCTCTACATAGTTGGAGGTTCTCATCTTCTTTCTTTTGTCCTAATTCACCAGGAACTCGCTCTCTGCCGTGGGCTGATGGGAGTAGGGGGTTGGCAGTGGCTTCTTTGTTGTTTAATAAGGGCTCTTCCAAAGCAGTGACCCACTTGGAATCTTTAAATTATAGAAAGCTGCTGGTGATAGGGCAGGGGAACAGGAGGCCTTCGCTTTCAGTGCTGGTAAAGCTGATATCTATGTGGTAGGGGTGTCAAAAATCTGGCCTGCGGTTAGCTTGCCTGGATGTGAATCCTAGCTCTTCCACTTTCTAGCTGAGTAAACTTGAATAAATGAAACCTTAAGCATCATTCTTTCATCAGTAAAAAGGACTATCAGGATGAGTCCATGAAAAAGATTATGAAATGCATTTTGCATAGTTTATGGAATTTAATAATCCACTTACTAAAATTTCTTATTATTACCTATGTTATTAAAATGGTGCCAGAACCACCCGTTAGTCAGGATGAACCAAGTAAGCACATCCAACGTTGGTGGAGTCATTTCCCCCTTGAACTAATTCAAAAGATTTTTTTCCTTGCAGCTGTCAGTCAGCAACAAGTTTTCTCTGCTTTCCTTTTCTGACATAGTATTCCTTTCTCACACATAACATCCCTCTTCATTTCCTAGATAGTGGCCAAAAGGCAGTGATCTCAAAGGCAATGAGAGAATTAACTGTAACATGAGAAGCATTCTCAACCTTCAGGTCTGTAATGACAGGTAAAGAGCACAATTTGAAAGCAACGTATTTCTTTGTCCTCAGAAACGCTTACATGTTAAGGGGGTTTCTATTTACGCACCGCACACATTGTGATGGAAATACAATGACTTACAATAGTGCTGCTATTAGCCCCACTGCCACAAATGCTTGCAGGTGCTACCGCAGGAAAATAAGCATCCATCTTCCAGTTTCAAATTAGTCCATAATGGGTAGTTTGATGAAGACATTATTTCTAAACAAGAAGTTCCCTAAATGCTAATTGCTTCTAAGAGCTGTTCAGTTAAAGGGGCCAAATATTTCCGCTCATTAAAGAGGATGCCATTTAGAATGGGTCCTAGTTAATGCAAGGAAGCTTCAAGTGGGATGCCGAAAGATAAAGGAGGTCAGGACTCCAGGGACCATGTGACACCTCCCACACGCCAAGGTGTCAGACTGAAGGGCCTTGGGATGAATCTGGCTCAAAAATCAGCAGATTTGACAACACTGAGTGCATATTTCTGCATGTCAACAATTGCTGAGTCCTCACCTCAGCAAAATCATCAAACAACTGTCAATGTTAGGCTAAGATTACTAACAAAGAGTAATGACCACTTCCTTATGACCACTAATAATTTCTCTGCATGGTATTCATTGTAAGAAACTGGAGAGGGAATCCACGTTTGGTTCCTGTAGAGCATAGAGCTATGACTCCAACCTTGGCAAATGCCATATTGACAGTATGAAGGAGAAAACAATGAGAAAAAAAGAGCCTGTCCTCAAGGAGGACATGCCTGACTCACACTGCATCAGGACCTTGAAAGCCAGGTAGAGAGAATTCCAGAGAGGCTACACAAACACTTGAACATGGACAGCCCATGTTAATAGCCACTTCCAAAAGATGTGTGACTTTCATATTTGAGTTGCTACTGTCAGCCTATGAAGAATGTTAAGGTAATCTCCTATGAAGAAGGAAGGTATGGCATCCCTACAGCCATGAGCCACTCCCAACTCTATGGGAGAGACAAACATTTATCAAATAATTCTGCACACACACACACACACACCCAAAATGAACTGTGATAAATGCTTTCAAAGTAAAAAAGATGCTGATAAGAGCGTAAAAATGAGAGAATTGACAGGAATATCATAAAGGGCATCACTCAGGTATTAATATTAACTGAGTTCATTGCTGCGGGTTGAGTACATGAAGATACAAAAGGAAGAGCAAGGAAGAGTAAGCAGTATGTGCAAAAACCCACAGCGATTTGAAGAAACAGAGAGCAAGTCAGTGTGTCTGGAACGAGAGGGCATGGAGAGAAGATGGTGTGAGATAAAGCTGCAGAGTAGATTATGCAGCCCCTTGTAGGATGTTGATCTTGATCCAAAGAACAATGGCATACAAGGTTTTTTGGGTCAGAGGCAGGATAACACATGGTGAGGTTCTAATTGAACTGTGAAGAACATATCAAGAGGATCAAGAGTAGATATGAATAGATTAGCTAGGAGGCCATCACGGTGCCAGAGGAGGAGACAAGATGGCGGTGTCAATGGAGACAAAACCAACCCCTTTGTAGGTGCTCTTGTTTTTATCTCTCTAGTTCCTGAAGGTCACTGCTTCCTCTCCATTACCTTCTCTATAGCGTCCATAGTCTCCTACTTCTTTCCCCTTTGCTTTCACCAAAACCACCTACTCTGTCTTGAAAAATAATAATAAAGTAACAACAAGAAGAACAAAATGCATTCTTACTCATAGAGATATCTCCACCATTTGACATCTCATTCATCTTATTTCTAAAGAAGTAATTTCTTATGCACATTGCCTCGATGTCTTCCTAACGTTTTGAAAATCTGGTTTGTCTTCATCACTTCAGTGACACAGTTCCCCTGATGGTCATTAGTTACCTCTCTGTTTGTGTCTGTATGGCTACCGTTTGCCTTGATGTATACTATTTTGCTGCATTTAACAACATTGTTCACATTCATTTGGGGGGCAATTGTTTCTTTCTTTTACTTTTGGGGGCAATGTACCTTCATGGTGCTGCTCTTGGCTCCTCCACCTTGTCATTCTCCATTGCTTTCAAGACGTTTTTCTCTCCTTTGCAATCCTCACTCTAGATTTCTACCACAGGGAGGTCCTTAGATGGGTCTTCTCTGGGTCATTCCCTTGCAAATTCTAACATAATTCAATGTGGATTTCTCCCTTAATATCTTTTCCAAAATCAATTTAGAAGCTTCAAATCACTGGGATGATAGAATAGATCTGATTTGACGTATCATCATTACTGAATTCTCAGACTGTTAGGGGGAAAAGCAAGCATAAAATATTATCTTTCCCCAAAACGCTTTTCTGCAAAAGACCTTCCAAATTTATCCATCTGTACTAATCTCTATTTCTTACCTCTGTTTCCTGCACATTTTGACCACATTAATCTTTCTACTGTCACACTTCAGTGAGATTACTACCTTGCTTAAAAATAAAACAAAAACATCTCTTGAAGGATGAGGTTTCTCAAGCCTGACATTCAGGTCACTCTCTAATCTGACCCTAATCTTTCTCTCCATCTCAGCTATAGTTTTCATTCATCTACTCAAATTTCAGTTCAGCTTAATGAATTGCTCTACTTGGTATCCCTCATTCCTGATTTTATTTGCAAAATAAAATTTTATTTTGGAATAATTTTTAGAGTATAGAAAAGTTACAAAAATAATCCAGTGAATTCACTGGAAACCTTCAACTAGTTTCCCCAATGTTAACCTCGTACCTAACCACGGTACATTTGGGAAAAGAAAGAAATTAACATTGGCACATTACTAGTAACTGACCCGTAGGTTTCATCGGGTTTTTCTGTCCCAGGATGCAATCCAGGAGACCATATTGCATTAGCAATATGTTTTTAGGTTCCCATTTTGTTGTGCTTAAATGTCCCTTCCCTGCACCAATTATCTTTCAAGGACCTCACAGCTTTTTTTTTTTTTCCACACTGTTTCTAACTTTGTGCCAATAATCTGTCTCCTACTCACCTTTCATGTGAAACATGCCCCCAAGACAGTTGCCTACTTCTTTCTCTTTCCTTCAAACTCTTCCATGGCGTGCTCTACATTCCACAGTTTTGACCCTTGTTGTATACACCCACATCAACTTCAGTAACCAGAGAACAGAAGGAATCAGCAAATACCTACTGAGTCATTGCCAATCACGTCCATAGTAAATGCGTATTGTAAAGGAGCCATCACAAATGTAATTTTTCCCTAACATTTCCCTAGTAGTGGAATTACTGGTGACTTGACCCGCCTTACACCTTTCTGCCTAAGCCGCCAGGACCAAAACAACTTATTTCCCTTTCAGGTTCACCAGCAGAAGCCACAGTTTTGAAATAAACACATGTAATTTGTCATGCCTTAAGAAAATGTTTGTTTTTCTCCAACAAGTGTTTTATTTGGCAAACATGTCCCACCTGTAGCATTTGTGTAACGTGTGTTTGTAGAGGCAGCTTTGGATTTTATCTGGGTTCTGAGTGGACTGGTGGGTGACATAGCTACTGTAATATATTCTTCAATTAAATAGGTGGATAGAAATAGAATTTAAATATTCAGGAATAATAATTGTTGGGGAGAGGAGCCCTAAGCGATATTCCTCACTGTCTATCATTTTTCTATTCTTACTTCTCAAATTTGGGGCTTATTAACATTTTTCTAATATTTCTCTCCAAGCAAGCAGAAAGGTGCATACAGAAGTGAAAGTGAAGGCTAATAGAAAGTTTGCTATGTTGCGGTATAATGTTTTGTACTCTAGTTGGTCAAGCTTGCTCACTTCTTGGTGCTTCTTTTTTTTTTTTTTTTTGAGACAGGGTTTTGCTCTTCATTTCTTGGGGCTTCTTTTTATTTTTGGAGACAGGGTTTTGTTCTGCCACCCAGGCTGGAGTGCAGTGGCACAATCATGGCTCACTGCAGCCTCGACCTCTTGGGCTCAAATGATCCTCCTGCCTCAGCCTTCTGAGTAGCCTGGACTACAGGCCTGTGCCACCATGCCTGGCTAATTTTTGCATTTTTGGTGGACACGGGGTCTCATCATGTTGTCCGGTCTGGTCTTGAACTCCTGGGCTCAAGTGATCCTCCCACCTCAGTCTCCCAAAGTGCTAGGGTTACAGGCATGAGCCACTGCACCCAACCTCTACGTGTCTCTTAAGAATAAACAACTGTTTGAGAGATAATACATTATTTACACATGGTTTTAGCAAAAAGAAAGGGAGAAAAAGATAAAAGAGATCAGCTAAAAAGAGGTAAGTTGAAAAAAATAATAATATTAAGATATTTATCAAGTATTTACTATAATCTAGATATGGCTATATAACAATTGTCATCATTTTCTCCTTTAAACCTCAAAAACTCTCTTCTTCCATCCCATGAAGCTATTATTATTATAACTCCCATTTTACAGATGAGAAAATAGAAGCTCAGAGATGTTAAGTCATTTGCTCAGGATCACATAGTAGGAAGTAATGGAGTTCAGATTTGAACTTGGTTTTCCCTTGATCTCAAAGCACAGCTTGCACTAACTACCTCAGAAGGGAAGGTGAGAATGTTTCATTTCAGGCCAGAGTTTAATTTATCTATGAAGGGCAAAGCTCCCTCAAGGCTTTACTAGCAAGGACAGGCTCTTTCACCCAGCCTACTTTTAAAAGCCGGTAGGAACTCGTAATTTACTAATGGTCCTGGGGAATCCAGGAAGTGTGCGTACACAAAGAAAAGATCTCCTTCCTTGGCATACTTCGTGTGCAGCAGGATGGGCAGAAGGAAGAAGAGACAAACTGGAAAGCTCAGTCAGGGACAGAAACCTCAGAGGGGCAGGCTCCTGCCGAGACCGTGAAAATGGTACCAGACCTACAGCAAAACTCTTTTCGTAACGTTGCACATACTGACATCAATATTATCATGTAAGTGCCTGTTAACAGAAGAATACCTCCTGGAGTAAAAATGAGTCACCTTTTTTTCCCCCTTTTTTAAAAAAGGCAGTAAGACCTCCATGCAGATGTATCTGACCTGTGGTGACCGTTCCCAGGGAGCCATTATGTTCTACTGTGTGAAATGCTAGCTCTGGAGAAAGTCCTTAAACTTAAGGATGTATACAACAGCTCTTTGTGGCTCCCGAGGAGCTATTATAGTCAGTGAGGTGGACAGAACACGTTGTCTTCAAGTCTCGAGCAACCCTCTGGGGCCACACGTGACCATCACATCTCCTGATGCATGCTTCTGGTTGGGATACGTTCCAAACATCTTTCTGCACCTGTGCTACAAACAATAATGGGGAAATTGGCCCTGAGCGGAAAGTCTCCTCCCAACATGTGCCACCAGGCTCTGCCTTCATCCTCAAGCTGTCCCAGGCTACATAGAATGACTTGTAAGCCAAAGGCAATGGCTGACCCTGTGTAGGTTGTAATGACATCATCAAGGCCATAACCTTATTTATCCTCAAAGGAAACTTGTGAGCTGGGAAGAAGCTGTCATGAAGGCTCAGGGCTATTATGGTTTACTTAAGACATGATTTGCAGATTTATTTGCCTAGAAGGCTTAGGAAGATCCCATAAATGAGTGAGGCCACCTAAGTGAAATTGAAGCTGTCTTGACCTGCTTTCACTTGTCCACTTTTGATAGAAACATAGGAATGACAAAGAGTTTACTCTCCTCTTTACCATATAAAAACAATACTTGAAGCTTGATGGTGTAAATGGCAAGTGATATTCTCCCTTACTGTTAGAGGTAAGTGGGGATGATGAGAGAGTGGGTGGATATGGAGACTGGGGATGATGGCTCCCTGGAAAATGTATGTTCCATCTGAAGGGTCAACTGTCTTCGTACTCCGCATGACTCTGAGACACATGGAGATGTGGCCCAGAGGTCAGGCTGTCTGATGTTTCAATACCAATTGGAAATTTAGATGTGTTTTGTTTTTAATTCTAGCCCACTCATTCCAAACTTTCTTAAGCACTATGTAGGTTATACAAGACAGGTTTGCTTCATTAAATAATCAGGAAGAGACTCGATCTCTCTTCCTGATTCTTAATTGCAGGACTTGGGATGATCATACTTAGGGTTCCACCCATTTTTCCTGCATGTTATACAACCATTATCCTCATTCATTTAAAATATATATACATATATATATATATAAAATGTATATATGACCTCTATATCTATAATATGTTTATTATAGCTATGACCTCTATATCTATAATATATATTATATATAACCTCTGTATTATATCTATAGTATATATATGACCTCTATATTATATTCATTATATATATATAAAATGAATGAGGATAACGGTTGTGTAACACACATGAAGATATATATATCTGAGAATTTACTGTATGTAAAGCATTTTGCTGTACATTCTGTGGAATATTTACATATTTCAATATGTAAGGTGTACATGTATTACATTATACATAAAATACACAGATTATAAAAATAAACACGCATACATACAAACATAAAATCGTTTCTGTTTTTAGGAGTTTACAATGTATGAGAGAAATTAAAAGTATACAAAGAACTGAAATATAATAGCTGAAACATCACTAGAGATCTTTTATTAAAGGTATGGTGCTTTGCTAGATAAATTCTAAGAATATTACCAAGACTCTAGGCTTATACGCTTGGGGTCTACAATCCAAGCCAAACACATTCTTGTGGGCAGCTATTGAGAAACAGAGAAATAGAAACTTCTGGCAGAGACGTGCATGGCCATGAGATTTTTGAGTCATATTCTGGGGGTTGGGGTGAAAAACGAAAAGGCAAGGATATTTTTCACTGGATTACAAATATGGAAAAATCAATGTGGTTACTGAATGCCTATCCTGCCAGTGACAGAAACATTTTGTGTTCAATATAGAAAGCATTTGATGGAGAAGCCTTGTTTTCAGAGAATGTTTGCCCCGTGGGAATATTGCCACTTGGGGGCTTAGGGCATGGTCTTTGCAGGGATCCTATGGGGAGAATGTTAGAGAAAGGTGTGCTGAAAAGTGACTTGGAAACTGAGTGCCTCCTCTTTCCACAACCGTCATGTCTCTGTTGAAATCTATCCTGCTGATAATATTGGTTTCCACAGGGAGGTGCAAGATGGCAGAGGCACCTCTGGGACTGCGGGGTGACGAGAACAGTTCCCTGTTTTATACTCTGAAGGGTCCAGGCACTGCAACGTTTATGTTTCTAGGTTTGCTTTTGGGCATGGAATATCTGAAAGCCCATTATTCCTCTCTCTATTTTGGTTCCTCTGTGTTAAAAAATGATGTTCTGGCAGTTGGAGAAGGCAAGCGTGTGCATTTTCTAAGTAGGAATCATGCAGAGTCGAACATCGCTTTACCCAAATAAAACTTTTGCTTTCAGACTTTCAGTGGGCATGTTCCTTTTTTTAGCTTAAAAAATGTTCTGGTCTGTATTAACAGCTTCTTTCACCAGCTTAGTCTCTCCCATTTTGCCAGCTGTGGACTCAGCCAGTGTGAGTTCTTTTGTGCCCTGCTTTAAACAGTCTCAGAAACAGACCGTATTCTGCCATCAATCCATGCAGAGAAATCGCACTGACACGAACGGAGGCTCTGTGCAGGAATCAAAGCTGGGGCATGGCTTCATCACATCTTTAAAAAAAAAGTCTGCTTTTTATTTTGTCTGTTAATAACAAAAAGTACACCCAAAGAACTGAGATAGAGGTTAAATCAAGAAACCAGGCAATGGGAAACTCAACTTTCTTGATGTCATTTCTTTATCTGTAAACTATAATGGGATCTAGTCCTTTTTAAAATGGTGAAGCATGAATATTGGATAATGACAATAAAAACGATGCTGGTTAATATTTATTAAGGACACATTATGTCTCCGGCACTGTGCTGAGTACTATTTTATTTTTAAATAATAACCTTCTAGAGAAGGAGAGCTTATTAAAGTCTCATTTCATTTTGCTGATAAGCTGAGCCAGGATTTGAACTAAGGCAGTCTGAATGCAGATGGCATATTCTTAAATACTTCTCTAAACTACCTTTGAGGTGCCAAAGAATATTGTCTCTGAAAATAAATGAATGAAGGCACACACTAAGTTGGTTTATGAGAGGGAGCTGGCTGGAATCTAAACAATGTGATCAAAGAAGAAGCAAAGAAAACCAACCCAAATGAAATTATGTGGATGCTTTAATAATAATTAATTACAGGACATTCAAAGTGTCCAACCAATCTGGAAGAGGGCAGACCCATGGACCAGGAGCAGCCAAACTTGGTTGGGCTATTCAGAGAAGAAATGCTGGAATCTGCCCCTTCCACCTGTCCAAGATGACCTCTGGCTCCTCATCCACACGACTCAAGGAATGAAGTGAGTTTAACTTTGTAAATAGGCCAGCATGTGGGATGAGGGTGAGGTAGCCACTAACCCACAGTGGATTCTGGCTTCCTACAATGGGTGGCTCTTAGGAGTTCTCTGGTTAAATGCTATTAGGGTTACATTACCCTACTTTTACTTCCACATCAGACAAGTTGGACAGAGACTAGGAAAAGAAAAAGAAAAATATGGATTTCAAGTGGTTGCAAATTTTTGCCTAGAAATTAATTTTTGAGGCCTAGCCTGATTATCTGTGAGTTTGTTTTATTAATACCTTTGTTCAATTAGAAAACATTTATGAACCAGATACTATGCTGCGCTTTGGAGGTAATGCTAAGTAAGACACAGTGGTTCTTCTCAAGACGCTCACAGATTCATAGATCACAGGACTGTGCAGTAGTAGGTCTAGCAGGGTGGAGCTGCAGCAGGCATGGTCAGCTTGGCCCACAAACGTTTTGCAATTCCTACCTGTCATTGTGAAGAGTTGCTATTAGGACTCAATTTCCCAGTACCTGCATCTAGGAAGGGCTGCTTGACCATTAATGGAAAGAAGTGACATAAGTCACTTCCTGGCTCAGTAACTGAGAAACAAGGGTGACTTTGCCATGGCTGAATGGAGATGAAGCTGATGATCTAAGTAAGAGCCCTGAATAATAACAAGGAAGACTTGATCTTTGGCCATCGGATCATGGTGGGAGTGAGAGATACATTTTTTTCTCTAAGTTAAGTCACTGGAAATTTAAGTTTTCCTATTACCACAGCTTGCATTACCCTAATTAATACATGATCTATAAGAAAAGTGTTGTTGAAGACCCATTATGTGATGACCCACTTTGACTCTCAGCGGTCCGAGATATTTTCCTTATTTCTAAAATCTTTGGCATTTCATTGCAGCTTGCATATGCTGCCAATGATGGCTAATGACACTTTCATCACAGTAATGAGTTGTAAATCAGGCAGTTTTTTTCTTCATGCAATAGATTTAATTGAAGAAATGTTTTCACAGATGACTGTCAATCTATGCATCCCATGTTTCAAGGAATTTCATAATTTAAAGGATCCTTGGAAGTAAATCAAGTTAAGGAAGAGAAAAGCAACAGCTGGAGCTAGGAACTGTGTTAAGACCATTGTACATATCATATGCTTTCAGTTAATCCTCACAAAAATCCTACAAAGGAGGGGACTGGAGTAAAGCAATTGGCCCAAAGTCACACAAAGTCATTCAGTAACAATCAGGATCTGAACCCATTATCTGATGTCAAAAATAGGGACTCTAACAGCTATGCATGTGTCTTCTCAAATAGTATAGTAAATAAAAACAATCCCACCCACTTTTGGCAAACAGAAAACTCCTTGGGCCACCCATCTACCACTAATTGCCATGGGGTAAAATAAAAAGAATTCAGCAAAAACCTAATAGCTGTTATTTTTAAAGGCATATCAAGAACAAAAGAGAAATAACATGAAGCATTAGAAATAGCATTCATTTGAAATTAGAGATATATGCTATGATCTCAGCTCTACCACAGTGGTGGTGGGCAAGTGGACTCTCATCTACCAACTTCTACCTTCACCAACAATCCTCTGGTTTTCCTTTAGTGGGGCAACTCACTCACACTCCCAACCCATGTGGTTCTTGAAGGTTTTCTCCATTCCCAGATGCACAGGTGAATACCTGATTCCACCATGGCCAAACAAAGCATGGTATTTCTCTGGCCACAGAGGTCAGGGACAGCCACGATATGTAGGCTAGGTCAAAAAGATCTAATAAGACTCAGTGACAGGGTGTTTGTTGGAATCACTGAAACAGGAAAGCCTTTTCTCTGCTGAGATTGATAGAAGATAAGATGGATGCCTGGAGCTTCCAGGTGGGAAAGGCAGGCTCTGAACAAAGTGAGAAGGGAAAGCATGGTAGATATCCATCATGTTTCCACATGGAGTCAAAGAATAGAACCCTCCTTGAGTAGAAGGAAGCCCAGGACATGAAGCTCAGGATTCAGCCAGGCCTGGACCTTTCTATCATCTCAGTCAATTCATTTCCTTTATTTTTTGAGGTTAAGTCAGAGTTCTTTCATTTGCAATTGTATGAGTACTGAGCAGTAAAATAATTACTTGCTAAGTTTTTTTTTTTTTTTAAATATAAGTATCAATGCCCTTAGAAAAAATTAATATGCAAAACTTAAAAGTGTAAGATCAACAAAAGAAGAGCTCTGAGGGAGACAGGGCTTGATCTGCCCTTTGGATTCTCCCAGTCCCCTCTCCTGAATGTGGAATCTCATGGCTCCTTGGAACACAGTTTAGAACCTTGAACGGCAGCAGATGCTCCCTATCTGCCCCCTGGGGATAATCATCTCTGCTCTGCAAGACTGTTGTATGAATAAAATAAAGCATGGTGTCAAGTGTCTGGTATTTAAGTGCTTAATCCCTAGCAAAGTGACTAGTGGTTTAGTAAGTGCTTAGTAACATATGTTAAAGAAGAGTGAAGAAAAGTGGAGAAACCTGGAATTCTAGAAGGGGTTAACTTTTTGCATTTGAATCATTGAAAGTGGCATTAATTCCCAGTGTGTGCCTTCTGATAGGTTCAGGGAGCTCTGAGATGTGGTCCAACAAAGTCCAAACCCCTGTGCCCTAAGCTAAAGCTCCTGGGTGGTAAAGACAGGCTCTGAACAAACAGAGTGTGAAGTGGAAGCATGATTGATAATTATTGCTTTTGGCTGCCTGGTTCCCATCCCTGTCTTTTGGAACAAGGTCTCAATCTTTTCTCCTTATTTCCAGGCCAGGAGGTTCAGTGGGGCGCTCCACTGCCTGGCCAGTCAGTTTATGCCTTTTTCCTGGCCACAGCCATCAGTTTAGGAAAGGGCACATGACCTAAATTATCCAATGAGATTCAATCTTAGGAGTGGGTTGTTTGTATCCATTAAGAAAGAGAAACTCTAGGACAATTTGGTTGGGTGTTTAAACAGCTACATATGTAAATCTATACCTACTGGAAATTATCTTGTTATTACATAGAGAGAGTCTTCTTAAGAACAAGGCCAACAGAGAAAACAGAGCCAAGAGAGGAACAGAGGTCCAGTCACTCCATTAGCTAGAATTTTCCTATTCTTCTCAGTCATGAAATGATGAATTCACCTTTAATTTTTGCCAAAGCCAGTTGGAGTTCAGCCTCTGCCATTTGTGAGAGACAGCACCCTGTCTAATACTGTAAACAATAGCATTCTACAGAGGCTTGGTACCTGAGGCATTAGAGGCTGGTTTTCCAAAACTGGAGGTTGAACTCTAAGCACGGCATTTAGTAATGGTGTCAGAGACAAAAGCATGTGAAAAGACTGGAAAATTCTGAGTGTGACACATTGGGTAAGGAGGTTTAACTTCTCATGCTTTAAGTTTCTTCTTCTGTAAAATGAGGAGTAGGATTAATTCAGGGATCATAAATAGCAGGTTGTAGGATAAAGATGACCCATACATATGTTTTGTCTATTTTTCACCCTAACCCACAGCATGCTTTCTAACCCAAAGTAAGTAGGCAGATGCTATCCTGATGGATGGACAGAAGTTATTTACCACTTACTGTCTCACACCAACCTACATGGTACTTGCGGACATTTGAGCTTGCAATCCTTGCCTAATGCTCTCTTAGGAAACTTCGGTACCACTGCTCAACGTTTCTACCTCTGATTTGCCAGTTTTTAAAGTCTGAATTTGTAAATTTGGCAGGGCAGACCTGAAGAGGGACAAACTACAGGCTAACACACCTGCCTGCCTGAACTGCCATCTGGACCCTATGAAGTTCCTATCCTGGGGACTTTCCTATTGATGAAAGGATTGCGCATACATTCAAGACGTGGATGATAGCGAAGCATCCCACAGGGCCTGTATCTCAGTGACCAATCTATCTGATTTCTCTACTGCTTCCCCTTTTCCTGCGGGACCAGAAATCAATTGTGTGTTAGCTTCTCTCTAGGTCTGAATCCAGGGAACCTTGGAATTGAAATGCATATTGTTTCATTAGCTACATGAGCCAGGAGAAAAAAAAAGGGAAGAAAGAAACTTCCTTAAAACAGCTTCCCCAAATGAAGTGTATATTAATAGATTGTTGATTTATCTTCCCATGACACTGAAGAAAAAGAGAAGGAATAAAGAAAATTCAGTGACCACATTAAATCACATCAGATGATATTCAGAAATGAGGGTGTGCTAGGATAAAACAGGATAGGCGAATGAGAGAGAAAAACTCTACACGTACATCAAATCTCTATACATACATGCCTTGGCAGACTGTGTAGTAGGAAAAAAAGAAATTCTGTCTATTTTAAGAATTAGATATGTAAAAAATTTTCTCTTTAGTTCAGATTGGCACAGAATACCATGCAGGGTTGCATTAATGAAGATTAAGCATATTTAGAGAGAATAATTTAAAAAATCCCTTAATTCAACAGGATATAGATGAATTTCCAGATTTATTGAAATCATTTGGAGTTGAATAAATTGAGTAGGAGTCACAAGTCATTTGTCACTGGTATTTTTGATTCTCTACCTCAAATTGAAACCCAAATAACACAAACTCTTAATTCTGTGTGAGGTTCTGATGAGATACAGGTACACATTTTGATATTTCTTTCCAATGGATGACATTCCTTTTAACCTTTTTTTCACCTCTTTTTGGAACAAAAGAATTACAATGACAAATGCAAATGTGTGAATTCGTATAGTCACTGGCTGGCTGACAGGAAAACTTGGTTTTATATATCTGGCATCCAAAAGTTACATAATTCCTTATCCTGGAGAAGGTTAAAAGCAGGTAAGCAGAGATTACCAAGAATGTAAACACCGAGAAGGCAGGAACTATATCATCCTTCTGCTTATGCCTGTACGTGTGATCACAATTAAGGTTCACATGACCGTAGCATGCTACTTAGCCTGAAACGAATGTGTGGTTGATTTCTATAAAAACCACTATTCCTGTTTTAAATAATTTAATCACGGAAGAGGAGGAGGAGGAGCAGCAGCAGCAAGCTTTGAGCTTTCACTGAATACATTCTATGGGCGGGGCTCTGTGTTGATCATATTCACACACATTGTTCTATTTATTTCCTTGCCCCAAAAACCAACAAAACCCCTTCAGGGCATCACTATTTTTTCGCGCATTTTACAAAGGAGGAAACTGAGGCTGCAGAGATTAAGCAATTTTTCCAAAGTCTAAAAGCTCATAAACGACGGAGTCAGAATTTGAATTAGACGGTGACTCTAACACCCATGCTTACAACTGTTGCTGCAACTATGACACTGCCAGGGCTCTGTCCATTTTTCTCAATTAAATTAAACCTAATTTCATTGCAAAAAATTTCACCAAGTTATCAACAGATAGGCCAGTTAGCTTTGCCTCCTACTTGTCTCAGTGACTTTCAAGAATCTCTCCATCTCCCTCTTATTCAGTCACAAACATTGACTGATACTCTATATATTCCAGGTTAGTATCTGGGGTACACCACACCTCTACACTTGACCAAGGCCATGCTAAATCTGTGTGATTCCTCAGCAGGACCAAATGATTTGTTGGCAGGCAAAGAACCCTTCTTGACGGTTTTGTAATGTTAAAAACAACACAATGATTTGGAAGCTTGCCGCTACTAGTTCTCAGAAGGCCGGCAGCATCTCCAGAAGGTCAGTATAGAGGAAGAGGCAGGGCTAATGAACAGAGGAGCTGCTTTGGCATCGGCGGAGCTGAAGAGCAGCTGCACTTCCTCTCTGTCTTAGGTGCACACTGCCGTGGCATCTAACTGCATTAACGAGTTTCCTGGGGATTGCAAATGGTGCTGTAGAGGGCTTGTTAAACCGGGGTTCAGAAACCCTTCTTTCTAAAATGTTGTACTCTGGTTCCCAGTGGTGAGATCTGCCGCCAGTGCCATGTGGGTCTGCCCTGCAGTATCCAGTGATCGTCCACAGACATGGCTCACTCCTGCCCCTCACTGCCCAGACCTGGCCCTTACTATCTCCCAGACGAACATGACCCCTTCTCCTTGGACTTGCTAAGTGGGCCGAACCCGGTGTGTGCTGCTGAACACAACCCTCCTGGGTGAAGGAGGAAAAAAGAAACAAACAGAAACAAAAGAGAGAGAAAAAAAATCCTGTTTCCGGTTGAAGCTGATCAATGTTTCATCTTCCACGGTGAGAACAAGGACCTGAGCTTTCACTCAAATTCAGATGCACTGTGCTTTGAAAATTAAACCACCTCTTCCTCACTTTTAAGTGGCAGAAGCAGCAAGTTGTCAGATGATCATAGAAAATATCAAGCCAAGTGGAGGCCTGCATCTGATTATTAGAAATAAGGGTAAGGAAAGCCACTGCTTCTAGATTGGGGACGTTTGTTGTCCAGCAATAACCTGGCCGCCGAGCTGGGCGAGCAGGCCTGTGTTCATGAGGTCTGACAGCTGCCTGATATTCTCACCTACATTTGCTTTTTAATCCAAAGCAGCCTTCCCATAGTGTTCATTTCTTTCCTGCCAGCAGTCTTTTAAGCTGAGGTGGGGAAATTAAAAGCTGCTAATTCCTTGGTGAAAAGATCAAAAAAGTACCCAAAAGGCAGCTAAGGGAACTTTTTGTCTCTTTAATTGCTCTCTTTTCAGTTTGACTGCTCCCTTGTACTTTTTTGTTTTTACATCTTTTGCTCCAAGTGCCAAAATCCCCCCTTCTCTTGGATTTACAATAAAGCAGGTTGAAGGACGATGTGATGCAAAGAGCTGAACCTGGAAATGATCTCAGCGACTTGACTAAGGGATGGTAAGAACATCTTTCCATCCCACCTTCCCAGGGCTGCACATGGGGCACCTTTGTAAGACAAGAGGGAGCCAGCTTGCTTGGGCCATGAGTCAAATCCTGCTTTAGAGACCACGTTTGATGAGGGATAAGCTCTATTATTAACAGTAACTCAGAAGCCAACTATTTTTTTTTTTGGGGGGGCACAGGGTCTCATTCTGTCACAGAGACTGGAGTGCAATGATACAATCATGGCTTGCTGGACCTTGTGTCTCCTGTGCTCAACTGATCCACCTGCCTCAGCTTCCCAAGTAGCCAGGACTACAAGTGTGCCCTACCACATCCAGCTAATTTTTGTATGTTTGGTAGGGATAGGGTTTTGTCATGTTGCCCAGGCTGGTCTTGAACTCCTGGACTCAAGCCATCTGCCCTCCTCAGCCTCCCAAAGTGCTGGGATTATAGGTGTGAGCCACCATGACCAGCCTAGCTTTTAATTCTAAGGAAACTTAGGACCAATGCAGGAAACTCCTAATCTTTTCTGTGATTTTCATACATTCTAAGCTCTTTGAGGCCTATAGGTTGAGTTTAGAATGGCCATATACTCACCTGATCACTTTCATTTATTTTTTATTTTCTCAGTGAACTAAGTCTGAGTACCTTTGTTAAACATGCTCTCAGCTACAGGGCTAGACTCTAAGGAGGCAGTAAGTAAGAAAGGAGAAGAATGAATGCTGTCTCCAATCTCAGGGGTCATAAGCTTATTTCTTGCCTTCTTCCTTCACATATTATTTTGGCTTTAATGCCATAGTACCTATATTATTACTTACTTAACATTTGTTCTTTGTATTAACTCATTTTACTCCAGTAAATATATTTGAAAATTATGCATCACTATTTTATAGCACGGATTTTATTTTTTGAGAGACAAAGTCTTGCTCTGTCACCTAGGTTGGAGTGCAGTGTTGTAATCATAGCTCTCTACAAACTTTACCACCAAGGCTTAAGCCATCCTTTTACCTCAGCCTCCCAAGTAGCTGTAACTACAGGTGCATGCCACCATACCCAGCTAATGTGTGCATTTTTTATAGAGATGAGGTTTCACCATGTTGCCCAGACTGGTCTTGAACTCCTGGCCTTAAGTGATCCTCCCATCTCAAAGTGCTTAGATTATAGGCGTGAGCCACCGCAGCAGGCCTGGGACATAGGGACCTTTTTAGAGCTATTTATGACATAAATAGAAGGTAACAGCAAAAACAAATAATAAAAATGTTAAAAAAAAATAAATAAGTGAAAACAAAAGTATTGACAAATTCTTGCAAAAATACTACTGCTGATGTGTTATATAAGTAGAGCAGAGTCTCGGTATTTGCAGCAATTATGTTTTACAATGTCAGCCAGTGTGAACACTGAATTAGGGAATACTGAATCATTGCTCCTAGGGGAAACACTGAGTTAGGTTCCTGTGAGTCTCTGGGCACAACATTTTTGTCAATTGATTATTACATACTTTTGTTGTATGTGAGCTTTTGTTTAAAGACACCATATTTAACATGCAATGCTGATTCATTAACACTGAACTCATGGCCAGCAGCGCTGCTACTCAGGCCTGAACAAAACTCACCCAACACATGTATTTCCTCCTTACGGCACATCATGGCCTTCTTGCGTTAGGATCACTAGACAGCACTCAAGCAATATGCTCAGGGGCCATTTTAAACAGCGAAATCACCAACAAAAACTACACAGATGTGGAAAACATGGCACTAAATAGACCATGAAAGGGCACTTGTTTACGATATGAGAGCTGACACATAATGCAGAGTGTTGCCTTATTTGGCTCCAGCTGGGACTGTGCACATTGGGCGATTCAAGATTTCTACTGCTCTGCACGTGTCTGCAAATGACCATGAGAGCACTGCGGGTTTTGATTTCAGGTTACGAGTAAATTTAAGTGAGTTGGCAAATTAGTAACTATGGGATCCAAGAATCACAAGGATCTATTGTTATGAAGTAGGATGTGCTAGGATCAAATGGATGCTTTCTCCTTGACATAGTAAGAAGAGCTGAAAGAGTGAAAACAGCAATGTTTTTGCTGTGTGATTCAGTGCTTCTCAATGCCAAGTGTGTAAACCATTCAGAGTCACCTGGAGTGTCACCAGTGTTGTTTATTCCATGCTTTGGGAAATTCTCCCTTCTCTCTACAAATCTGGGATATTTAAGATGTGCCATAAGGCAAATGGAACTTGACCATGGCCTTATTAGAACATCGGAACGTTGAAGTATATGGTCCAACACTGTTAATGGCCAAGTGTAACAGTGGCTATGTTTCCTTCCTCCCTCCCCACTACCCCACTGATTGTAGTCTTCTCTAAAGTTATGCTGGGAACAGGACAGAATTTGTGAGTAGCATCCATAGAAGATGATTGCAATGCCAGGGCTTATCTAAAATATTGCAGAAAGCCTTTCTCTCTGAGCCTTTTTTGTTCTGGCATGTTACTTGATTCAAACATGAAGAGGGGAGCCATTGACTGATCCATCTCCTAAAACAGGTACTTAAGTAATTTTGCCCTAGTTGATGTAATTCTAAGTTAATGAGTGTCAAAACCACAAAGGAAGAATAGATTCTAATAAAGTCATGGTGTACAGGACATTATAAAGTAATATGTTCTCATTTCTCACCCCATCTAATTCTGTGAAATTTTAGACATCATAGAAGTGCATTTTGGGATCTCACAATGAATGGTCTAGCCAACTGAGGGTTCTCCACCGCTCCCCTCAACCAACCCCACTGAGTTCTAGAATTTTAGTTCTTGGTTGCTAGGACAATGAATATATCTTCTAATAGTATCTCTGTCATTTGGTTGCTTCTGGGTTGCAAATTGCTAAAGACTTTTTGTCAATGAACTCTGGAATAATGAAAAGCCTGTGATGGGTCCCGGTTGCCCAACACACTAGACCTAAAATACCTTTGTTGCTGTTGGGAAAGTTGTTCTTATTAGTCCCTACTTACAACATGCAGCACAAAACACCCTCCAGGCAGTAGGCAAAGCTGCCGCTCACCACTGCTGGCCTGCTTGGTGTTTTAGAGGTTGTGTGCTGAGAATGCTTTTCTTTTCACCTTATGCTTAGGAGGAAAAGTTTCTTCCTTCCACCTCCTTGCCATGATGATGTATCACAATAAAGGACTCTAAAGAAACCCTGAGCTCTGGGTGACAGCCTGATATGCGTTAATGCTGCTTACACCATTAGCCAAGGGCTAAGTTAAGAGCAAGTCTGATCAGACGTTGACAACTGGCAAGGTAAGATCCTACCGGTGCCGAAGGAATCTTGATGGAGTAAGAAAGTTTTCAGGTTTTGTCCACAAACTAAAGCTTGTGCAGACACACACACAAACACACACACAGATTAAGTTATTATTTTAATTCCTTTTGTAGGAAAAACTTTGCTATTGTGCTAACACTGATAAATTTTGCTGTTGACTATATACTATTGTGCTTATTTCCAGGGAAGAAAACCAAGTGTTTTCTTTGTGACACTGTGAGAAATCATTCTTATGAGGATTAAAGGACTATATGAAACTTAATTTTCTATCCCCTCCCACCAACACTCTTGCTGAAACCCTATTTTCTCACAGTCACATGACTCTAGCAGGTACCAAGTTACTCTCCAGTTACAGGTTTACGATCCCTGTGCATAGCACTGTCAGATAATCTCCTTTATGCTACAGGATGTGTGTATTTGTCTTGTTCAGCAGCCTGGAATGGCTCCATTCCCCAACACACTAGACCTAAAATACCTTTGTTGTTGTCGAGAAAGGTCTTCATATTAGCTCCTACTCTACTTGCCCAAACTTTTTCTTCTTTGGAACACTTCTCCATATAAATGGCTCTTGTTGGTTTCAGCAGAATCCTTGCATCCATGATGTGGAGTTATATCTCAGGGTTCTCTTTCCTCCCACCTCACCTCTTCCAATCTTTATAGCTCACCAAGCCTTCTCTTTTTACTGCAGCCTACAAGGAGACTACCTTAATGGATCCCTTGCAGAAGGGGCCAGCATACTTTTTCTATAAAAGACTAGAGAGTAAATATTTTACCTTTGCAGCCCATGTGGTGCAATTACTCAACTCTGTCCACTGTGGCAGCAAGGAAGCAGCCAGGACCAGCCAATAAATGAATGGCATGGCTGTGTTCCAAGAAAACTTTATTTATAAAAATAGGCAACTGGTAGTTAGATAGCTCACAGGCTTTGCCAGCCCCTATCCCACAGAATCAGGACCAGCACACACATGATGTTACTTAATAATTTACTTACTTGCATTTCTTTTTTCTGTGAATGACATGTAGAGCTAAGCTTTGGCTCACTACTTAGAAATTAAGCCCCTTGCTGACCTAAGAAAAATAATACTAAACAAGCACTTGTTTACTAGGTAACATACAAGCACTTAACATATCAGATACTCTTCCATGATTTTTATATGCTTTATTTGATCTTCACAACAACCCTGGCTGATAGGCACTGTTATTGTTATCTCTATCGTGCAATTACACAAACTGCGACACTGCAGAGAATTTCAAGTGAACTTTCTCAAAGTCACATATGTAAAAAGTGCCAGGGCTGAGGTTCAAGGCCAGGAAGCCCAAATACAAAGAGAGCACTGCTAACACCACCTCCCAAACACTGATTGTATCAGATAGCACAGTGCTAGGCACATTACATCTTTTAATGTTAATATTTATTCATTAAAACAATAAACAAATTAATTAAATGAATAATTTGCTTTTGAAAGTATACTTATTCATTGTAACGAGTTTAAATGCTACAGGAAAAGAGAAAAAGAATACAAATCCATCATAATTTCCCCTTCCAGAGATAAGCACTGTCAACATTGAGATTCCATTCTTTCCCTTGCTGTCTTCTCTCTCCTTTGCCAATGTACACACCCAAAGCTTCGTCAGTGGACTTTCATTTGGCTAACTTAGATTAACTCACACTCCTTGTCCCTCTGTAAAACATATAACACATATGCATAGCATGCAGCTTGTAGGCCACTCTTTAATAACCCTCCCCCTTCTACTCCTGTAAATTGTGTTTATTCTCAAACTGATTTATGCCAGTTTTGTTTTAATCTAATTTCACAATTGAGTTAAATATAGCATGAACTCATAGAATGAACTCATAAAAACAAAGTGTTTTCTTAAGTTCAGCCTTTTGAAAAAAATTCAATGCATGCAAATTGCTACAAACAATACTGTCAAATTAGATATGGATACAACTGGAAAAAAATGATGGAGAACATGTAAACATCTAGGATTCAGGATTCCAACTTCTTTGTAAGCCTTTTAATTTCTTGCTCTATTTTGAAGTACTGAAATAGGAAATTATAGATGCTGCCTAATGGGAATGGTTTATGCAAGAAAGAAACAATCCCACACTCAAAGAAAAAGTTTGGCCCTGCCCCTTAAGATCAGTGTAGCATAAGATTCATGAAAAATATATACATATATATATATTTTCAGACAGGGTCTCATCTGTTGCCCAGGCTGGATTGCAGTAGCCTGACCATGGCTAACTGTCGTCTTGACCTCCTGGGCTCAAGCAATCCTCCCACTTTAGACCCCAAGTAGCTGGGACTACAGGCACATGCCACCATGCCCAGCTAATTTTTGCATATTTGTAGAGATGGGATTTCACCATGCTGCCCAGGCTGGTCTTGAACTCCTGGACTCAAGCAATCCGCCTGCTTTGGCCTCCCAAAGCGCTGGTACTACAGGCATAAGCCAACATGCCTGGTTAAAGTTAAAACATTTGATATTTGATATATATAGTCTGATTTTTATGATTTCTTGCTTGACTTTTTAGTCAAACCATCACTTGGTTTAGTCATATAGGATAAAAATGCTTCTCTTCTGTGTGTGTGGCGGGGGTGGGGGTGGACTTTTTTTTCCTTTCACAAAACCACAATCATATTACATATATTATTTTGTAAGCTTCTTTCACTTAACAATATGTTTAGGAATTCCTTTTAATGCCATTAAATATTCTTCACAAAGGTTTATTCCTCCAAAGTATTTTAATTGTAGATGTGATATTTAACCAATCCTCTTTGTTACACATCTAGAATTTCCCATTTCCGCTCTTGAAAATGGCTCAAAATAATATTTATTTACTCAATAAACAGTCATTGAGCACCTACTTAGCTGCCAGTCACCATGATGCAATTAACATTCATTTAAACACAATTTTGCACACTATTTCTCTGGATAAATTCCTAGAAATAAACCTGCTGGGTCTAAGGTAACAGAATTTTAAACTACATCTGACTACACTGCATTGTACTCACTTGTGTATGCCTATTTCTCTCCCAGTCTCTGAGAATAGGGACCAGGTCATGTTTATTTTTTTCTTTTATCCAGAACACTGAACACAGAATGTGCCCAGAGTAGGTACTCAGAAAATGTTTATTGAATCTTGAATAATGAATAGTCCTTGACTGAAGTACTTATTTACTAGAATTACAGATTTTTTTTTCCTAAACACTCCTAGTAAAGTCAATTAAAAATTGAAACTGGCATTTGTAACAGAAGGCAGAATAAGAGTCAATACCCAAACGTGTGTACTGCTTTTGTCGGAAAGCTGAGGGCCCCAGTTAAACCTAGTTCTGTGTTACCAGCAGTTTGAAGACTTATTCATCTGTACAAAAACCTCAGGATATTTTTTTCCAAATGTGATGGGAAATTCCCAAGAGAGAAATTCCATCTGCCAAGGAGCACACAACCTGGCTTCCTCCTGCTTACTTCGTTTTGCAAGGTGCTCTTATAAGATCTCAAACCCAAAGAAGCCCCAGCACATCCCCTGGACCACTTGCAAATTGGGCAACATTCACTGTCTCAACAGATGCACTGGAGGGAATCTATCATGGACACAGATAATTTTAAGGATATGTTTTGAGAATTATTTCAGAGAAAATCATGGGCACGGGGACTCAGGCTTGCTGCTGACAGTCCTCGAAATTCCTACTCATCCACCATTCTGCACAGAATACATTGGTATAGCATTTCTGAGACTTTGTCATCCCCTCTTGACCTAATGATTGGATATTACTTATAGTTTCTTCTCATTAACTTGGAATTCTCAAATTCCCTTTAATAAACCATCTTAGGCAACCGAGGGGTATCCATGTATGAATTAAATGGGTGTTCATCTATTAAATATTTGTGTACCTTTTCTAGAGCTGACTATAAGAAAGACTCTCCCTAATGTAGCTGTTGAGATGATACACGGTGAGATGAAAAGGATAGCCCGATTAGCACCTGGGGCAGTGCATCCACGTCTAGATCTAAAGAAGACCATGGAAGGGTAAGTGCCAGATCTCTGGACTAATTTTGCAATGCAGGTAATCTCTACGGGGTGTTAACTGTGATCCTGAGCATTGTCAGATAGATATGCACACATCATTCTTTATCTCAAGAAGCTGCCTTCAGGATATCTCATCCACCTGAATTAATTCCACCTGAGAATTAAACTTCCCTTCCTTCCTTCCTTCCTTCCTTCCTTCCTTCCTTCCTTCCTTCCTTCCTTCCTTCCTTCTTCCTTCCTTCCTTCCCCCCTCCCTCCCTCCCTCCTTCCCTTTTATTACTGAGATGACAATTGTTTCTGATTGGCAGCTGGAGCAGCTCTTTCTTGCAGCAATGTAACATCCAAGCTTTTGCTGTTGGCATGTGGGTCACCTGCATCTTCTAGGCGTGCCCTTATATTAGTTAATTTGTTAGCTTGCTTGAATCACAGTCGAGAACCCTTCAGCTTTGGTTTGCAGCCATAAATTCAACTGACAGCTGAAATTTGGAACGCTCACTTAATATTGATTCTGAATGTAATAACAAGCGACATGACCTTTTGGATGGTGTAAAATATGGCCGCCACAACATCTGTGCCACAGTTCTTGCTGTTTAGTAATATGCTGTAACAGCATGGAGCTGGCATTAAAGCTAAGCTTTATTATCAAGCAGATCACTCCATCTCTCTGGCTTCATTTAAAAAAAAATGCTTTCAGCTTCTGGAGCCGATATCGTGTCTAATACTCGTTGCCATTTTCAGGACCTAATTTACCCTGCAGTAAGAGAGAGAACGATATCTGATGACCAAATAGCAAGGCAGGAAAGAACAGCAAGGGTAAGAAAGGCCACCTAACACCCCAAATTCCAAGAGACTCTAAAATGACACAATTATACATGACAGTAGCAGGGACACTAAGAATTCACAATTGTACCCTTGAAAAGTATCTACGAAGTTGATGTCATTTAGTGATTCCTACAAGATAGAAAAAGATATTTTCTTCTCTCAGCCACGCCACCCCCATAACAAAAATGATGATTACCAGTGGTACTTGCCCTAATGCCTGAGCATCGTTCTAATTTAGCATTGCCCTAGGAAATCCTAAACTAATTTTGCTAGGATGGATACAGGGATGTTTGCATCTGATTTACTTTCACTGTTTTTCTTTGAAGTCTTGATATCTTTAAAACATTCTCCAAGTAGGCAGAACATCAATTTGTGCACTTTAAAAAATCCAATTTAAGCAGGTTAAAAATTGTCAAAATAGTCTAACCATATTTCTCCGACAGAATTTTCAACCATGGAGCACACACACAAAAAAATGCTAAACTTGAAAGCATTCTATCATTTCAATATATTCTATGGCTCAGATTGGCTCTTGCTTGGTGAATAGTGAGAATTTAAATCTCTTTATCACAAGAGACAGATCTTGAGTCTGAAACAATATAGCATCTTTTTTCACTGCTCTGATATTTTGACTCTGTTTGGTTGAGCCATTTCTGGAGGGTACAAGCACAAAGTTTTAAATCCTATTTCTCTGGAGGAAAGAAAAGAATTAAATCATATTTAGGAAGTCTTCTTCCCTGTAAAATATACTTCCAAAATAAAAGACCTGTCAGTAGTTTCAGGGAGGTTAAACATGGAAAACTGAGAATGGTTTTATTTATTCTTCCGCTTAACAGAATACTGACTCTATTTAACATGCAAGCCTGCCTATTACAGGTGCTTCAACTTGACATGGTGGCAATCTATATGAAGCAAACTATTAATAGGGCGCTTTTTGTATTAGGAACTGCAAAAAAAAAAAAAAAAAGCGGGTCTGATACTTGGTAAGTGTTTTTTTCAAAGAAAATGTCGGGTCTGGTATGTAATTGAAAACGTCAGACTTCAAAGTCCTGACATAAAATGAGAGACATTGGCCTGTACCCTTTCCCCAGGGAAACCTAGGAGAATGCCCACTGGGATAACTTCCAAAATGAATAGAGAGCCATGCTGCCTGAAAAAGCTAATCAAGCCATAAGTGTGATGTCCTGGCAGTGAGACATTGGTCAGGGAAAAAAGCTCACCCAACTGACATGCTTTTAGGTAGATTTCCAAGACTGACCTGAAGCTCTCACCCATAATCTCTGCCACTTTTCTCCATTAAATTCCAGCAATTATTATAATATCTTTCGATATATTATTTGCTCAAGTGGTATTCATCTTAGGAAAGTTCAGAAATACTGAAGGCCACTCCTAAATTCCAGGGAACACACATTAAAGACCAAGTTTATTATTCATGTGGAATAATATGAGTAAAATGTGACTGGATTCTTTTATTGACAGCAGCCCACAACAGATGGCTGAAATGCCACTTTCATTTCAGGAAGAAAGGAAGCGATCACAGAAAAAAAGGAAGCCTGGAGTTGCAAGGTAAGATCGTCCTTAATTATGAGTCCCAGGTACTGTATGGCCACCATATTTATATAATTAGAAAGTGGATTTCAAACTAGGGAATTCAGATGCATTGTTCATGGTTAACAGCAAAATAAACATGGTGCTATGTTAGAAGGTCTGTGAAGGGAAGCTGGACCCAGCGAATCAAAATCATTTCAGCTTTAAGATGAGTTTTTGGCTCTGAGTTTAGAATGAATCAATCCTTAAACCTGGCAAGCAATAATTAATTCCAGCAGTGTATCACTCATCTGTGTAATGGCTGCCCCCTCAAATAGAGATCTTCTAAAACTCTCCCTGGTGAAATCAGCGAAGCCATCAGATGCAGCCATATGTTCAAAGCTCAGAGAGGATTGGTCATGAGACAGTTGCCTATGAATTGAGATGTTAACTGCCCAACAAAATTTTAGTAGCATAGGATGAGAGCCATAGAGTTGTTTCAATTGTTACCAAGAACGCAAAGGAACAAACAAACAAAAACAAAATAACAAACAAAGCCCCACTCCTCTTCAAGCATTGAAATCTACTACTTTTCTTTCCTATTTGAATTAGTACTTGACTTGTTCTCTAAGATACCGGGGTAGCTTCGTTGCTAGCACCTGCTGAGTCTAACAGAAAGGATAAAATGACCGGGAAAAAAAGTGAACACACAGACAAGGTAAACAGGCACGAATTGGATTATTCCGACATCCTCCGCTGAGGTAGGATTCAAAACTAATCTGATTATATGAATATTAGGAGCCACTAAGTATCTTTCTGCAGCAATTACCAAGCTTTCACACATAAAAGAAGGCATTTTCTTTAGTGCTGGGCTAATCTATCAAGTGTTTCGCTTCAAACTAAAAGTTGAGAGAGAGAGACCGATTGAAGTAGCCTTACAATGTAGTGATGTTGCTCTCTTTTTCTCTCTTCTCTCTCCCCTCCCCTTTCTTCTCCTTTCTTCTTTTCTTCTCTTCTTTCTTCTCTTTGTATTAAATCTCAGAAGATTATTTTTATTCCTTAAGTGCATTGAAATTTTTTCTGAACTACAACTTTTGCCTCCTTTAAATTATAATTTTGGGCTTTACAACTTGGAACCTGCTAAGAAAGCTGTACTATATCCTCTCTCAGCCATCGTCCTCCCAGTGGGACCAACAGTTCTCAAACCCTCGTTGTAAGCCTCCATCTGAGTCTCAGAGACCTAGGATTCAGTGTAAAGATAACCAAAGCTGTATAAAGTTTACTGTGTGGTATACTGTTCAGTCTTCCAGCAGTCAGTTTGATTTCTTTTTAATGAAAAGCAAACCAACAGCAGACTTATGTAACAGAACCTATAGAAAGACCACATTGATGCTGGATAATAACACCGTGAGTCAAAACTCCATAAAAATGTTAGGCATGCATCTTACAGAGGAAGTGCAACATGGTGGTTACAAGAGCAAGTTCTGGTTCAAACCCCACATCTGGCACTTACTGGGTAAGCAATGAAGTTAGTTTACCATTTATTGCTAAAACATTGGAAAGAGAATATCAATAGTACCTACTGTTATACTAAGGTTGGTATAAATAGTGAAGACAAAGCTCCTAACATTGCCTAGGTGGACTGGTTCCTATCACTTCTCCAGAATCACTCTGGACCTTGCTTTCCTTGGCTGCAGCCATCCAGAGCTTCTCTCTGTTCCCTACCTGTCCGTGCTCTAACTTGCCCTAGAGCCATGTATACCCTGCTTTCCTTGTCTGGAACACTCATTCTTAATCACTAAGCCTTTGCAGTTCCGCCCAATTGATTCCTATGACAACATCACCTCCTCCTCCAATCCCTCGAATGGATTTTCCGTGTGGTAGGGGCTGTTCCTACCTTTGTTCATCATTCTTTCCACAGCCAGGATCGGAGGGCTTGACACACAGTAAGAACTCAACAAATATTAGTGCTATCCTGATGTAACGTGTTAGGTCCTTAGAGCACATGATGGGAAAATGAACTTCTGGCAGATGGGATCACTAGACGCCAGGAAGACATGAATTTCCCATGTGAACATTATAGCCATAAAATTGTGAATTTAGTGAACAACAAACTCTGTCTTTGCTGGGAAAAAAACTAGCAAACTTCAGCTTTAGACCCACACCAAGCTGTAGTCATCCCACAGGCATCCTGGGTTCACTGGCCATGGTCTAGAAAGTCATCCCTCAGTGGACACAATCCTTGTATGCATAGGCAATAGCCCGGGTATTAGTATTCAAATTTGATTATTTCTCTGGAAATCCAATATAGCTAAATACATATTTTAATTGAGCCCAGGAGTGTTGACTTGCAGACGTAGTGTAGAAAAAAAATCACAAGAAAAATGGGAAGTTGGTAAAAGGGAACCTTTTACCTTTGAATGGAATATGATACTTACAAAACATCAATAACAATTTTCTATTGGGGAAAAGCCTGCGGCAAGAACAATCGGTTTAGTTTTTAAGTGGCAACTCGACAAAAAAACAAAGAAAACTAAACTGCCATAGTAAGCCTGGTAGGTAATTTAACTGGATAAAATACAATGCAATTGCTTTTCTGTGATGGTAGCATACAGAAACTATCATTAGCCAATGAAAAGGCCCCAGTGTCCAAAATGATGTTAAATGTAATCACGGTGATTAAAATGTAATTGTATACATTCAACAAAAAAAATAAGATGACCAGAGTAAGTGAGGATGTGCCTTTGAAATAACATCAAATTAGTTATGGATGAAGATTTCGAATCTCTGTTGAATGAATGGGGTAAAATACTATCAAATCTTCATGAACACCAAACACTCCATAAACTGTAAAGCAGTCTCCACATTAATTTCACCGTCATATGTATATATTCATACAAGTAATGACCTCTATGTATACATTTATCCATTTATCTTATTATATATTTCCATATCTATTCATTTCAAAAAAGCATCTTTCTCATGAGAATATTATTTGCAGTTAACTGATGGTAGTAACAGCTAACCTTTACTGAGAACTTACTGTAAGATAGGTGTTGTTGCAAGAGATTTACATTTATTATTTGACTTAATCATCACAAGAATCTCATAAGAAAAGCATGACTAATGTCCCCATTTTATAGAAGAGGGACACTGAGGCTCAGGGAACTGAAGTAAATTCTCCCAGGTCACACAGTCAGTGGCTTTGCTGGGATATAAATTCAAGCAGGCTAACTTAAGAGCTCTGGATCCCCCCACTACTCTCTACCACTTCATAACCATTATGTGCTCCTGATGGTTGAGATCATTCTGGAAACGTCCTAAATAAATAAAACAAGACTTTTAAGGGCTTTGGAGGCTCCACAGGAAGCCCAAATGCGGCCCTTTCATAGATCATTAAGTCTTATATGGAGTGTTTGCACATAACAAACATTTTCTTAATAATCTACATTATTTTTTAAAATCTCAAGGCACTAATGGGGGGATGTCACTAAGTTTGGTGGATTTTCAATTGTTTAAAAATAAACCTTGCCAACATTCTTACCCTTTCTAGTGGGCTTTTCCATTGCTTGTTTCTGTAGCATGTAATTATCACATGAAGAACTATCTACTTATGTGGAAGCAAGAAAGAGAAAACAAAACAAATGGAAAACACAAACATAGGCATGTTTGTTGTTTCATATTGAGGGTTATTTAGCTTGGATAATAAATCATTACAATGAATGTCAACACAGCACAGGGGAACGGGAGTAGGTAGTTGCGTATGCTAACGGAAGATGCGCATTACCAATAAGGGAGAGAATGAACAACTCCAGTCACGTGCTACTTATCACTGCAAATCTCAAGACAAGCCATGTTCACACTGAGCATATGACTGCTGTATGACAGTGCAGGCAAATATTCACATGTCAACAGCAATAGCTCCCATATTTCCATCCAAGACGACTGAAGAGTTTAAAAATAAAGCTCTCCTTGTCATGCACCAAAACGTCAAGCTTAAACACATCCTCCAGTCAAAGGGATTTTGCCAGTCTTTTACCCCTACAAGTGTGGTCTACAGACTTCAAGTGTATCAGAGTTCAAACTACAAAGAGCTGGAATGTTATCCACAAGTAAGTCCTGCAGCCTTTTCCTCTAAAATGTTTTAAATCCTGAGATTTTCTGCCTCTCTATTGCCACTAAACAATCATAGTCTTAATAATAAACTAGGGCAGTTGCCTCTTCTTGTTTCCCTGTTATTCTTTTGCTTCCTTTCTATCTAGCATAAAATATAGTGATTTTCTTTTATTGTGTTAAAGTTTATGTAGGAGATCTATATATATATATATATATATATATATATATATATATACACATTTTTTTTTTTGAGACAGAATCTTGCTCTGTCACCAGGCTGGAGTGCAGTAGCACAATCTGGGATCACTGCAATCTCTGCCTCCTGGGTACAAGCAATTCCTCTGCATCAGCCTCCCGAGTAGCTGGGACTCCAGGTGCACACCACCACGCCCGGCTAATTTCTGTATTTTATTAGAGACAGGGTTTCACCACGTTGGCCAGGATGGTCTTGATCTGACCTCGCGATCTACCTGCCTCAGCCTCCCAAAGTGCTGTGATTACAGGTGTGAGCCAGTGTACCTGGCCAGGATTTAAATTTCTAATGATTTTTAGGTGTACAATTCAGTGGCATTAAGTACATTCACATGGTTGGGCAGCCATCATCACCATCCACGTCCAGAATTCTTTTGTCTTTTCAAACCAAAACTCCATACCCATTAAATAATAACCCTGCAGTCCATCATTTCTCTAGTCCTTGCAATCAACCTGTTACCTTCTGCGTCAATGAATCTGACTACTCTAAGAAGTCTCATTTAAGTAGAATCATACGGTAGTTGCCTTTTGTGTCTGGCTTTTTTCAATTGGCATAATATCATCAAGGTTCATCCATGTTGTAGTATGTGTCAGAATTCCCTTCCTCTTTAAGATTGAATAATATTTGTGGTATGTGTATTGACACATTTGCATATTCAGTCATCTGTTGACCAACACATGGGTTGTTTCCATCTTTTGGCTATTGTGCTATGAACATGGGTATAGAAATATCTGTTTGAGTCTCCGCTTTTCATTTTGACGAGTATACATACAGAAGTAGATTTGGATCATACGGTAATTCTACATTTAATGTTTTGAGGAACCACCATACAGCTTTTCACAGCAACGATATCATTTTATATTCCCACCAGCTTAAGGGGTACTACTTTCTTTTTCTTTTTCTTTTTTTTTTTTTTTTTTGAGATGGAGTCTTGCTCTGTCGCCCAGGCTGGAGTGCAGTAGCGTGATCTTTACTCACTGCAACCTCCACCTCCCAAGTTCAAGTGATTCTCCTGCCTCAGCCTCACGAATAGCTGGGATTAGAGGCGTGCACCACCCACCCAGCTAGTTTTTTTGGTATTTTTAGTAGAGACGGAGTTTTGCAATGTTGGCCAGGCTGGTCTCAAACTCCTGACCTCAGGTGATCTGCTGGCCTCAGCCTCCCAAAGTCCTGGGATTACAGGCATGAGCCACTACGCCTGGCCAAGGGTTCTACTTTCTCCACATCCTTGCAAACACTTATTTCCTATTTTTAAGTTCTTTTGATAATAGCCATTCGAATGGATATAAAAATATACTTTGTAAAGATATAAATTGAGCTAAGAAACATCCTTCCGTGGCTTCTAATTGCACTTTGGATAAAATAATAAACTGTGCCATGGCTACAATGCCCTGTGTGATCTGTTATCTGTGGGAACCTCTTTAATTTCATATCATCCCACTGTGTCCCCTTGTTTTGTGCTAGATATGCTTAGCTCCATTTAATGCTCCATATATGTAGAATTTTTCTCCAGCTTAGAATCTTTGCACATATTAATCCCTTTGCCATGAAAGCTCTTTCTCTCTCTGTTTTCAAGGTGAGCTTGGCCTCATCCTGTCTGAGCTTAAATACTGCCTGGTCATCAACTGATCCAGTGGCTTCCCTCATTCTAATTCCTTCTCCTCTCTTCCTCCTCTTTTCTCACATAGCACTAACCTAAATGTTCAGTTATAATATTTTTGCTTGTTCATTTATTTTATTGTCTCTCTCTCTCTGTCTCTAGGGAGAAATCCTATGGAAAAAGAGCCCAGATCTTGCCCACTGTTGCAACAGTGTTTGCTTGATCCCCAGAGTCAAACAAAGTGCCAGGCACACAGTAGGTCTTCAATGGATATCAATTAAGTTTACAAGTGATTGATAGAAAAATGCAGACCTATGAAGAGAATATGGTGGAAGGTACCATGATAACATCACTCGGTTCTGAGAAACGGTTGGAAAGAATGTGTACTGTGTATATATTCATCAGCCCTGGCAACAGGCTCTGTGCATCTTCGGCCTGGAAAAAGCCACACATCTCAATAACAATGGGATCAATTTTGACATTAACACGAATATTACCAAAGCCCAAGAGATACATTTAAATTCACCGAGCTCCGCGGCAGATAATATAAAAGCTCTGACTTGCTCTCTAGAAACTAGAAACTTTCATTTATGGCTTCCCAGCTTGTGCTAATCCTGCCCATTAGGCCAAAATATTGCATTTTACACAGGATGCAAGATCATACAAGAGACTGATGTAATACTTAGGCACGAAACCAGCTGGCAGATTTAACACTGAAATCCCCTTTATTCAGAAGGTACAAATCAAGCCCATGATGCCTTTTTTGACAGATTCCTGCATGTTCCTCATTATGGACAGATGAAAGAAGACAACTCCACATTCTGGGGCACAACTCTAACCCCCTGCATTTGCATACCCAGTCATTTGTAAACCGAAAGAAACACATCCCCGCATTTGCCCAGAGGTAAATGTTTACTCAGAAAGGTGACTTCTGACATTGACAATAATGTCAGTTTTCCATCTGCATATTTTAAGGTAATGCATCCTCCCTTTAAGTGCTTTCCGTTCAGCTTCTTGATTTTGCTCTTTCACTGAGCATAGTGACACCCAGACCTCTAGGTCTCAATTTGAATAACTTTCTGGGAGGAGTGAAAAATGCAATAAGACTTCTGGCCAGCCCAAGGACAGGCACTCGGGTTGCAGAAAAGTGAGTACTGAGATTGTAGTCCTTTCATCTTCCTTACCCAACCATACTCAGCTTGCTAAGGGCTAAAAGGCTCACCCCAGGCTGGGATGAATCGTCTAAAATGTGGTATATCCCTGGAGATCTCTCTGGAACATTTGCTCAGGTAGCTGAGCAGTTCGTCAGCATAGCAATTTGCCCAGTCAGCTCCATCCATCAGAGCAGAGGAGTGTGGCTGGCGGAGGGGAGACTCAGGGTAGAGCTCCCCGTGGGCAGGTAGGGAAGGCACATTCATCCAGAGATCATAAATATGCATCTTGGCCCTGATCTTCTCTGCATGCAGGTGATAGACTGGAGATAGTAAAGAGTCAATCCTCACTGGCTCACTGTCTCCAAGTGCCCCTGTTCCACCTAAGAACATGTTCTATTTAGATCTAAAGAGACAGGCAAATTTGCCACGTGTAACTCAATGCACTGTCTGAAACACAAAGGCAAGAGTGGGAGCTCTCTCTAGCTTCCAGATCACAGAACTTACAAATCACATTCAATAGAGGCCTCTTTCTTGAGAAGCTACTATTTGCCAGGTGAGATATGACAATACGACAGGCTTTCTCGTTCCTTGGAGAGCTGACAATCTAGTCAATTTAAATTAAATTGCTAAGTTAATTTAGATAGGATATAAGAAGCACTATGATGGAAAAAACAGATGGTGCTCTCAGAGCAGGGATGAGGAACCTTACTTAACTGTGGGTGGCATGGGGAAAGGGGTTGTCACTGAAAATTTTTCAGAAGTCAAATCTGGAGTAGGACATAAAGAACGGATAGCAGCGTGTAGCTTAAAATTGGGGTGTAAGCAGTGGAGGGAAGACTCAGCAGTCTACCAAATTTACCCCTAACAATATATATATTTTTTCTTTTTGCCACAGCTGGAATGTTAAGTTGAGAATTTTTCAGCATCTCCCTGTCTGCCCATCTGAGATGCCTGCTCTAAGAAGCCAACATAGAGACACGCAACACAGACTATCGGCAGGAGTGGCTTGGAAATTCTGACTGGTATTGATTGAGACACCTTCCCACGAAGAAAGCTGGGATTAGTAATAAGTTGCTTGTCAGTTGCTCACTGACTTCTTTGCCAGGCAAGGATGAGAGGGCTAAAGTTGAAAAAATAAAAGAAAGAAAAAGGAAAAAAATGCTCACTGCAAATTAATGCTTGTCAAGCTCAACAAGTTGGAGAGCCAGAGAAAGGCTTAATTAAAGTAAACAGACAATTTAAAGTAAGGAAAGTTCAGCCTAAGTAGGAGAAAAATTCTAGGTATTAAAACAAATTCACGAAAAGTTAGAAGTGCGCACTGCCGTTTATCATATATCATTTATTTAGTGGTAATGAAGTTAGCAAACTCTCCCCAAAGTCGGTGTTAGAATGACTTTGGTTCTTAGACGATGCTGGGCAATTGAAGACAATTGTGCTGTGTCTGTGCACAGCGTCTTTTTTCTTTTCTTTCACTTTTCTATTCCCCACCCCACCAGAAACATTATACTACTAATAATACAATCTTCATTCAGCAGGCAGAGCCTCAGGATCTCAGCTGGTTGCAGTGCTTGGGGACATTTGACATTAGCTGATTGCGTGGGAGCTTGAGGTTGCCATTTGAAACTCTCAGCATAAAGAATCTAACATGAGGGAACGAAATGACTTAGGCTCGTGAGCGGGGAAAAGCCTGTTGGTAAAAGTTGTGCTCTCTGTGGTCCACGTAGGTAAGAAATAAAAAGACCACATCAGACAGGATGGAATAGGACCAAGGTATCCCAAGTATTACTTCTTTTTTTTTTTTTTTTTTTTTTTTTTTTTTTTTTTTTTTTTTTTTTTTTAAAGAGTAACCGAATGTGGACCGGCCCCCCACGGGGTAGCAGGGGCGCAAAAAAGGAGAAAACCCAACCCCCCCCCCGGGTCTAAAAA
>CAUYLG010005182.1:0-18316 GCA_963573385.1 Cacajao melanocephalus | reverse complement strand
ATTTAAGGTAGTTTTTTTCCAATTCTGTGAAGAAAGTCAATGGTAGCTTGATAGGCATAGCATTGAATCTATAAATTACTTTGGGCAGTTTGGCCATTTTCAGATATTGATTCTTCCTAACCGTTGAGTATGGAATATTTTTCCATCTGTTTGTGTCCTCTCTTATTTCCTTGAGCAGTGGTTTGTAGTTCTCCTTGAAGAGGTCCTTCATGTCCTTTGTTAGTTGTATTCTTAGGTATTTTTTTCTTTGTGGCAATTGTAAATGGGAGTTCACTTATGATTTGGCTCCCTGTTTGTCTGTTATTGGTGTATAGAAATGCTTGTGATTTTTGCACATTGATTTTGTATCCTGAGACTTTGCTGAAGTTGTTTATCATCTTAAGGAGATTTTGGGCTGAGACAATGGGGTCTTCTAAATATACAATCATGTCATCTGCAAATAGAGACAATTTGACTTCCTCTTTTCCTAATTGAATACCCTTTATTTCTTTCTCTTGCCTGATTGCCCTGACCAGAACTTCCAATATTATGTTGAATAGGAGTTGTGACAGGGGGGATCCTTGTTTTTGCCCATTCAATATGATATTGGTTGTGGGTTTGTCATAAATAGCTTTTATTATTTTGAGATACGTTCCATCAATAACTAGTTTATTGAGAGTTTTTAGCATAAAGGGCTGTTGAATTTTGTAGAAGGCCTTTTCTGCATCTATTGAGATAATCATGTGGTTTTTGTCTTTGCTTCTGTTATGTGATGGATTACATTAATAGATATGCATATGTTGAACCAGCCTTTCATCCCCAGGATGAAGCCAACTTGATCGTGATGGATAAGCTTTTTGATTTGCTGTTGGATTCGGTTTGCCAGTATTTTATTGAGGATTTTTGCTTCAGTGTTCATCAGGGATATTGGCCTGAAATTTTCTTTTTTAGTTGTGTCTCTGCCAGGTTTTGGTATCAGAATGTTATTGGTCTTATAAAATGAGTTAGGGAGGATTCCCTTTTTTTGTATTGTTTGGAATAGTTTTAGAAGAAATGGTGCCAGTTCCTCTTTCTACGTTTGGTAGAATTTGGCTGTGAACCTGTCTGGTCCTGGACTTTTTTTTTTTTTTTGGTTGATAGGCTATTAATTGCTTCCTCAATTTCAGAACTTGTTATTGGTCTATTCAGGGATTTGTCTTTTTCCTGGTTTAGTTTTGGGAGGGTGTAAGTGTCCATGAATTTATCCATTTATTCTAGATTTTCTGGTTTATTTCCATAGAGGTGTTTGTAGTATTTTCTGATGGTAGTTGGTATTTCTGTGAGATCAGTGATGATATCCGCTTTATCATTTTTTATTGAATCTATTTGATTCTTCTTTCTTTTCTTTTTTATTAGTCTGGCTAGAGGTCTATCTATTTAGTTTATCTTTTCATAAAAACCTGCTCCTGGATTCACTGATTTTTTTGAAGGGATTTTTTTGTGTCTCTATCTCCTTCAGCTCTGCTCTGGGCTTAATTATTTCTTGTCTTCTGCTAGCTTTTGAATTTGTTTGATCTTGCTCCTCTAGTTTTTTTAATTGTGATGTGAGGGTGTCAATTTTAGATCTTTCCTTATTGCTCTTGTGGGCATTTAGTGTTATAAATTTCCCTCTAGACACTGCTTTTAATGCGTCCCAGAGGTTCTGGTATGTTGTGTCTTCATTCTCATTGAATGAAGAACATCTTTATTTCTGCCTTCATTTCATTATTTATCAAGTAGTCATTCAGGAGCAGGTTGTTCAGTTTCCATGTAGTTTTGTGGTTTTTAGTGAGTTTCTTAATCCTGAGTTCTAATTTGATTGCACTATGGTCTGAGAGACTGTTAATGATTTCCGTTTATTTGCATTTGCTGAGGAGTGTTTTACTTCCAATTATGCGGTCAATTTTAGAATAAGTGTGATGTGGTGCTGAGAAGAATGTATATTCTGTGGATTTGGGGTGGAGAGTTCTGTAGATGTCTATTATGTCTGCTTGGTCCAGATCTGAGTTCAAGTCCTGGATATCTTTGTTAATTTTCTGTCTTGTTGATCTGTCTAATATTGACAATGGGGTGTTAAAGTGTCCCATTATTATTGTGTGGCAGTCTAAGTCTCTTTGTAGGTCATTAACAACTTGCTTTATGAATCTGATGCTCCTGTACTGGTGCATATATATTTAGGATAGTTAGCTCTTCTTGTTGCATTGATCCCTTTGCCATTATGTAGTGTCCTTCTTTGTCTCTTTTGATCTTTGTTGTTTTAAAGTCTGTTTTATCAGAGACTAGGATTGAGACCTCTGCTTTTTTTTACTTTTTATTTTCTTGGTAAATCTTCCTCTGTACCTTTATTTTGAGCCTATGTGTGTCTTTGCACGTGAGATGGGTATCCTGAATATAGCACACTGATGTGTCTTGACAGTTTATCCACTTGCCAGTCTGTGTCTTTTAACTGGGGCATTGAGCCCATTTACATTTAAGGTTAATATTGTTTTGTGTGAATTTAATCCTGCCATTACGATGCTAGCTGGTAGTTTTGCCCGTTGGTTGATGCAGTTTCTTCACAGTGTCAATGATCTTTATAAATTTGGTATGTTTTTGCAGTGACTGATACTGATTGTTCCTTTCTATGTTCAATACTTCCTTCAGGAGCTCTTGTTAGGCAGGCCTGGCGGTAGTGACTGAATCTCTCAGCATTTGCTTATCCGTAAAGTATTTTATTTCTCTTTTGCTTATGAAGTATAGTGTAGCTGGATATGAAATTCTAGGTTAAAATTTCTTTTCTTTAAGGATGTAGAATATTGGCCCCCACTCTCTTCTGGCTTGTAGGATTTCTGCCGAGAGATCCACTGTGAGTCTGATGGGCTTCCCTTTGTGGGTAACCTGACCTTTCTCTCTGGCTGCCCTTAGCATTTTTTCCTTCATTTCACCCTTAGTGAATCTGATGATTATGTGTCTTGGGGTTGCTCTTCTCGAGGAGTATCTTTGTGGTGTTCTCTGTATTTCCTGAATTTGCATGTTGGCTTGCCTTGCTAGATTGGGGAAATTCTCCTGGATAATATCCTTAAGAGTATTTTCCAATTTGATTACATTCTCCCTTTTACTTTCAGGTACACTGATCAAATGTAGATTTGCTCTTTTCACATAATGTCATATTTCTTGGAGGCTTTGTTCATTTCTTTTCACTATTTTTTCTCTAATCTTGCCTTCTTGCTTTATTTCATTGAGTTGATCTTGAGTCTCTGATATTCTTTCCTCTGCATGATCAATTCAGCTGTTGTGTATGCTTCATGAAGTTCTTGTACTGTGTTTTTCAGCTCCATCAGGTCATTTATGTTCTTCTATATGCTGGTTTTTCTAGTTAGCATTTTGTTTAACTTTTTTCAAGGTTCTAAGCTTCCTTGCATTGGGTTAGAACATGCTCCTTTAGCTCAGAGAAGTTTTTTATTACCCACCTTCTGATGCCTACTTCTGTCAATTCATCAAATTCATTCTCCATCCAGTTTTGTTCCCTTGCTGATGAGGAGTTATGATCTCTTGGAGGAGAAGAGATGTTCTGGTTTTTGTAATTTTCAGCCTTTTTGCACTGGTTTCTTCCCATAGTCATGGATTTATCTATGTTTGGTCTTTGAAGTTGGTAATCTTTGGATGGGGTTTCTGAGTGGAAGTTCTTTCTGTTGATGTTGAAACTGTTTCTTTCTGTTAGTTTTCCTTCTAACAGGCCCCTCTGCTGCAAGTCTGCTGGAGTTTGCTGGAGGTCCAATCCAAACCCTGCTTGCCTGGGAATCACCAGCAGGGGCTGCAGAACAGCAAAGGTTCCTGCCTGTTCCTTACTTTGGTAGCTTCATCCCAGAAGGGTACCCATCAGAGCTTTCCTGTATGAGGTGTCTATCTCCCAGTTAGGTTACACGGAGGTCAGGGAGCCACTTAAGGAGGCAGTCTGTCCCTTATCAGAGCTCGAACATTGTGCTGGGAGATCTGCTGCTCCCTTCAGAGCTGCCAGGCAGGGATGTTTAAGTCTGCTGAAGCTGAACCCACAACTGCCCCTTTTCTCAGGTGCTCTGTCTCAGGAAGGTGGGGGCTTTATTTATAAGTCCCTGACAGGCTGCTGACTTTTTTCACAGATGTCCTGCCCAGTGAGGAGGGAGTCTAGTGACATAGTCTGCCTGAACAGGCCGTAATGAGCTGCCATGGGCTTTGCCCAGTCACTGTGTAAACTTCCTGGTGACTTTGTTTACACAGGTGAGGTTAAAACTGCCTTACGTGAGCCTTGGTAATGGTGGACACTCCTCCCCCCACCAAGCTTGAACATCACAGGTCGAGCTCAGACTGCTGTGCTGGCTGTGAGAATTTCAAGCCAGTGGATCTTGGCTTGCTGGTTGTCATGGAGGTGGAACCCACCAAGTCAGATCACTTGGCTCCCTGGCTTCAGCCCCCTTTTTCAAGGGAATGAGTTGTTCTGTCTCACTGGCATTCCAGGTGCAACTAGGGTATGAAAAAATAAAAACTGCTATGCCTAGCTCAGTGTCTTCCCAAACGGCTGCCTGGTTTTGTGCTGGAAACTCAGGGTACTGGTGTTGTAGGTACCAGAGGGAATCTCCTGGTCTGCAGGTTGTTAAGGCCATGGGAGAAGCACAGTATCTGAGTCAGAGTGTCAGAGTGCCAGGCAAAGTCCCTAACGTCTTCCCTTTGCTAGGAGAGGGAGTTCCCTGGCCCCTTGCACTTCCCAGGTGAGGCAACACCCAACCCTGCTTTGGCTGGCCCTTCCTGGGCTGCACCCATTGTCTAACCAGTCTCAATGAGATGAACCATGTACCTCAGTTGGAAATGCGGAGATCACTTGCCTTCTGCATTGCTCTCACTGGGAGCTGCACACCAGAGCTGTTCCTGTTTAGCCATCTTGCCAGTAATCCTCCACCACATTTTATTTATCCAGTCTACCATTGATGGGCATTTGGGTTGGTTCCATGTCTTTGCTATTGTAAATAGTGCTTCAATAAACATATGTCTGTATGTGTCTTTACAGTAGAATGATTTATATTCCTTTGGGTATATACCCAGTAATGGAATTGCTGGGTCAAATGGTATTTCTAGTCCTAGATCCTTGAGGAATTGCCACACTGTCTTCCACAATGATTGAATTAATTTGTGTTCCAACAACAGTGTAAAAGTGTTCCTATTTCTCCACAGCCTTGTCAGCATCTGTTGTTTCTTGACTTTTTAATAATTGCTATTCTGGCTGGCATGAGATGGTATTTCATTGTGGTTTTGACCTGCATTTCTCTGATGATCAGTGATGTTGACCTTTTTTTCTTATATGTTTGTTGGCTGTGTAAATATCTTCTTTTGGGAAGTGTGTGTTCATATCCTTCACCTACTTTTTAATGGGTATTTTTTTTCTTGCAAATTTGTTTAAGTTCCTTGTAAGTTCTGGTTATTAGACCCTTATCAGATGGGTAGATTGCAAAAATTTTCTCCCCTTCTGTAGGTTGCCTGTTCACTCTAATGATAGTTTCTTTTGCTGCACAAAAGCTCTTCAGTTTAATTAGATTCTATTTGTTAATTTTAGCCTTCATTGCAATTGAGTTTGGCATTTTTGTCATGAAATCTTTGCCCATGTGTATGTCCTGAATGATATTGCCTAGGTTTTCTTCTAGGGTTTTTATAGTTTTGGGTTTTTCATTTAAGTCTTTAATTCATCTTGAGGTAATTTTTGTATAAAGTGTAAAGAAGGGGTCCAGCTTCAGTCATGCCTATGGCTAGCCAGTTTTCCCAGCATCATTTATTAAAAAGAAAATCCTTTCCCCATTGCTTGTTTCATCAGGTATGTCAAAGATTTGATGGATGTAGATGTGTAGCGTTTTATCTGAGGTCTCTGTTTTGCCTATTGGTCTATATGTTGGTTTTGGCACCAGTACCATGCTGTTTTGGTTACTGTGGCCTTATAGTATACTTTGAAGTCAGGTAGTGTGATACTTCCAGCTTCGTTCTTTTTGCTTAGGATTGTCTTGGCTATACAGGATCTTTTTGGTTCCATAAGAAATTTAAAGTAATTTTTCTAATTCTATGAAGAATGTCAATGGTAGCTTGATGAGGATTGTATTGAATCTATAAATTACTTTGGGCAGCATGCACATTTTCAAGATATTGATTCTTCCTGTTTATGAGTATAGAATGTTTTCCCATTTGTTTGTGTCCTCTATTGTATCATTGAGCAGTAATTTGTAGTTCTCCTTGAAGAGGTCCCTTATCAGCTGTATTCCTAGTTAATTTATTCTCTTTGTAGCAATTGTGAATGGGAGTTTATTTGTGATTTGCCTCTCTCCTTGTCCATTGTTGGTGTTTAGGAATGCTTGCAATTTTTGCACATTAATTTTGTATCCTGAGACTTTGCTGAATTTGCTTATCAGTTTAAGGAGTTTTTGGGCTGAGATGATGGGGTTTTCTAAATATAAAAGCATGTCATCTGCAAAAGAGACAATTTGACTTCCTTTCTTTCTATTTGAATACACTTTATTTGTTATTCTTGCCTGATTGCCCTGGCCAGAACTTTCAATACTATGTTGAATAGGAGTGCTGAGAGAGGGCATCCTTTTCTTATGCCAGTTTTCAAAGGGAACGCTTCCAGCTTTTGCCCACTCATTATGATATTGGCTGTGAGTTGGTCATAAATAGGTCTTATTTTTAAAGATATGTTCCATCAATATACACTTCATTGAGAGTTATTAACTCGAAGAGATGTGAATTTTATCAAACGCCTTTTCTGCGTCTATTGAGATAATCATATGGTTTTTGTCATTGGTTCTGTTTATGTGATGGATTACATTTATTGATTTGCATATGTTGAAGCAGCCTTCCACCCCACAGATGAAGCTGAATTGATCATGGCAGATAAGCTTTTTTGATGCGCTGCTGGTTTAGTTTGCCAGTATTTTATGGAGGACTTCCACATCAGTGTTCATCATGGATAGTTACCTCAAGTTTTCTTTTCTTGTTGTGTTTCTGCCAGGTTTTGGTATCAGGATGATGCTGGCTTCATGAAACGAATTAGGGAGCAGTGCCTCCTTTTCAGTTGTTTGGAATAGTTTCATTAATGAATGATACTAGCTCCTCTTTGTAGCTCTGGTAGAATTCTGCTGTGAATCCATCCAGTCCTTGACTTTTTTTGGTTGGTAGGCTATTAATTACTGCCTCAATTTCAGAACTCGTTATTGATCTATTTAGGGATTCAACTTCTTGGTTTAGTTTTGGGAGGATGTATGTGTATAGGAATGTGTTCCTTTCTTCTAGATTTTCTAGTTTATTTGTGTAGAGGTGTTTATAGTATTTTCTGATGGTAGTTTGTATTTCTGTGGGGTCGGGGTGACATCCCTTTTATAATTTTTTATTGTGTCTATTTGATACTTTTCTCTTTTCTTCTTTATTAGTTTAGCTAGTGGTCTATTTTGTTAATTTAAAAAAAAAACCAGCTTCTGGATTGATTGATTTTTTGAAGGATTTCTCATGTCCCTATCTCCTTTAGTTCCACTCTGATCTTAGTTATTTATTATCTTCTGCTAGTTTTTGGATTTGTTTGCACTTGCTTCTCTAGCTGTTTTGATTTTAATGTTAGGGTGTCAATTTGAGATTTTTTCTGTCTTTCTGATGTGGGCATTTTGTATAATAAATTTCTTTCTTAACACTGCTTTAGCTGTGTCCCAGAGATTCTGGTACATTGTCTTTTTGTTCTCATTGGTTTCAAATAACTTCTTGATTTCTTCCTTAATTTCATTTTGTACCCAGGAGTTATTCAGGAGCAGGCTGCCCGGTTACCATGTAGCTGTGTGATTTTGAGTAAGTTTCTTAATCCTGTGTTCTAATTTGATTGCACTGTGGTCTGAGAGACTTTTTGCTATTATTTCAGTTCTTTTGCATTTGCTGAGGAGTATTTTACTTCCAATTATGTGGTCAATTTTAGAGAAAGTGTCATGTGACACTGAGAAGAATGTATATTGTACTGATTTGGGGTGAAGAGTTCTGTTGTTATCTATCAGGTGCACTTTATCCAGAGCTGAGTTCATGTCCTTAATATTCTTGTTAATGTTCTGTCTCATTGATCTGTCTAATACTGACAGTGGGTTGCTAAAGTCTCCCACTATTATTGTGTGGGAGTCTAAGTCTCTTTGTAGGTCTCTAAAAACTTGTTTTATAAATCTAAGTCCTCCTGTACTGGGTGCACATATATATATTTATGATAATTATCTCTTTTATTGAACTGGTCTTTTACATTATATAATGTCCTTTTTTTTCTTTATTGGTTTAAAGTCTGTTTTGTCAGAGACTAGGATTGCAACTCTGCATTTTTTTTTTTTGGCTTTTCATTTGCTTGGTAAATATTTCTCTATCCTTTTATTTTGAGCCTATGTGAGCCTTTACACGTGAGAAGGATCTCTTGATCACAGCACACCAGTGGGTCTTGACTCTTTATCCAATTAGCCAGTTTTTGCCTTTTAATTGGGGCATTTAGTCCATGTACATTTAAGGTTAGTATTCCTATGTGTGTATTTGGTCCTGTCATCATTATGCTAGCTGGTTATTTTGCACACTGGTTGATGCAGTTTCTTCACAGTGTCATTGGTATTTATATTTTGGTGTGTTTTTGCAGTGGATGGTACCAGTTTTTCCTTTCCATATTTAGTGCTTCCTTCAGGAGCTCTTTGAAGGCAAGCTGGTGGTAATGAAATCCCTCAGCATTTGCTTGTCCGAAAAGCATTTTATTTCTCCTTCTGGCTTGAAAATTCTTTTTAAAAAATATTGAATATTGGCCTCTACTATCTTCTGGCTTGCAGGCTTTCTGCTGGGAGATCCACTGTTAGTCTGATGGGCTTCCTTTTGCAGATTACCTGGCCTTTCTCTCTTGCTGCCCTTAACATTTTTTCTTCATTTTGACCTTGGAAAATGTAGTTATTATGTATCTTGGGGTTCTCATGGAGTATCTTAGTTGTGTTCTCTGTATTTCCTATCTTGCTACATTGGGGAATTTCTCCTGGATAACATCCTGAAGTGTGTTTTCCAACTTGGTTCTATTATTCCCCATCTCTTTCAGGTATGCCAGTCAATTGTAGGTTCAGTCTTTTTACATAGTCCTGTATTTCTTAGTGGTTTTATTTGTTTATTTTTGTTCTTTCTTCTCTAATCTTGTCTGTCTGCCTTGTTTCAGGAAGATAGTCTTCAATCTCTGATATTCTTTCTTCTACTTGATTGATTTGGCTATTGGTACTTGTGTGTGCTTCATGAAGTTTCATTCTGTGATTTTCAGCTCTCTCAGGTCATTGACGTTCCCCTCTAAACTCGTTATTCTAGTTATTAGCTCTTGTAACCCTTTATCAAAGTTCTTAGCTTCTTTGCATTGGGTTAAAACATGCTCCTTTGTAGAGACATGGATGAATCTAGAAACCATCATTCTCAGCAAACTGACACAAGAACAGAAAACCAAACACCACATGTTTTCACTCATAAGCAGGTGATGAACAATGAGAACACTTGGGCAGAGGGAAGAGAACAACACTCACTGGGCTAAGTGGGCGAGGTGGAGGGGAGGGGAGGGGAGGGACAGCAGGGGAGGGACAGCAGGGGAGCAGGGAAGATGGGAAGGGATAACACTGGGAGAAATGCCTGATGTAGGTGATGGAGGGGGGTGTGGGGTGGATAGAGACAGCAAACCACCATGGCATGTATGTACCTATGCAACAATCCTGCAGGATGCAGGATGTGCACATGTACCCCAGAGCCCAAAGTACAATTAAAAAAAAAACATGCTCCTTTACCTTACCAGAGTTTGTTATTACCCACCTTCTGAAGCTTACTTCTGTCAATTCATCCATATTATCCTCTGTCCAGTTCCACACCTTTGCTGGACAGGTATTGTAAACATTTGGAGGAGAAGGAGCACTCTGTCCTTTTGGGTTTTCAGCATTTTTTCATTGTTTCTTTCTTATTTTCATGAGATTGTCTAGTTTCAATCTTTGAGGCTGCTGACCCAGATGAGGTTTATGTGGGGACTCTTTTGTTGATGCTGTTGTTGTTACTTTCTGTTTATTTTTCTTTCAATAGCAGGTCCCTCTTCTGCCAGGTTGCTGTGATTTACTGCGGGTTTACTTTAGGTCCTATTCATCTGGTTCACTCCCACACCTAGATATGTCATTCATGGAGGTTGGAGAACAGCCAAGATGGGTGCCTGCTCCTTCCTCTGGGATCTCTGACCTGGAGGAGCACCAACCTGATGCCAGTGGGAATGCTCCTGTATAGGATGTCTGACAACCCCTGTTGGGGTGTCTCACCCAGTTGGGTGGCATGGGAAGCAGGACATGTTTAATGAAGCACTTTGACTGTCCTTTGGTGGCAGGAGTGTGCTGTGGTCGGGGGTGACCCACTCATCTGGGCTGCCTGGATTCCTCAGAGCTAGTAGGAGGAAAGGCTAAATCTGCTGGTCTGCTGAGACTACAGCCACCCCTCCCACTAAGGGCTTAGGCCCAGAGAGCTCAGAGTCCTGAGCCCCTGACTGCAGCTGTTGGAGTTCCTGCAGGGATGCCTAGTCCAGTGAGGAGAAATGGGTCAGGCTCAGGCCTGAGGAGGCACTCTGGCCACAGTCTACCACAGCTGGTGTGTTGGGCTGTGTGAAGTACCTCTTGAGACCAAGCCATCCAGCCTCCCTGACTCCAACAGGAGAAAAGTGCGGCCTGGAGCTATAGAGATGGCTTCTGCCCTTCCCCTGCCCTGGGAGCTTAGTGTGTTAGGCAGCTAGGAGTCCTAGTGTTGCTGCCAACCCTCCCATGAAAACTCAGATGTCTTAGACAGCAGGCAGCTGCAGCTGTGGCAATGGCCGCCCCTCCCCAAGGGAACTTGGCAGGCTTAGGCAGATTGTAGCTGAGTGGCTGTTGAGAATCTGTGCTGCTCTGTGGTTGGGACCTTAGGCCCTGGTGGCATAGTGGGCTCATGTGCAGGATCTTCTGGTCTGTGGGTTGCACAGTTGCATGTAAAAAGCACAGTTTTCCAGGCTGGGTAGCATGCTCACTCACTGCCTCCCTTGGCTGGGGTGTAGGGGCTCCCTTGCCCCATGTGGCTCTCAGATGGGCTCCTGCTCCACACTGCCCTTCCTTCCTCCACATAGCTATTTCATATGTATATATATATTTTTCTCTTTTTCTTTTTTTAACTTTTAAGTTCTGAGATACACATACAGAACACGCAAGTTTGTTATGTAGGTATATATGTGCCGTGGTGGTTCCGCGTGCCTATTTCAAAACATCTCATATACCCCATAACTATATACACCCACTATATATATATAACCACAAAAAAATTAAAAAGTAATTTAAAAAATTAAAAATAAAGAAAAAGAGGCTAAAATTTATAACAACAACAGGAAAATGTCTTAACCATTGAATACCCAGAATTACTCAATACTATGTTTATATGTAATCAGAACCAGTATTTAGTGGAGGTAGAATTTGGGTGACTAATGTAATTATAAAAATTTTAAATAAAACAAACTAGCATCAAAAATTTACTAATATCTTCAATCCTTTTATACTAAAACAAAGTTGATATTTTATAACATAAAATGCCACCACTGATAATTTACTTTTAAAATATGTTTTTTTACATGAACATTAAGTGCTTACATAAAGCATCACTGCTTGTCTGTATGTGAGTCTATGAAAAGATGTAAGGTTTGACTGTTGTTAGGGAAAAACACAACAGAAACCTAACAATCTCAGATTTAAAGGCCAAGGGAAAAAAATCACACATCAGGAGTATAAATGACAATTCTGCACAGAAAAGATTCATATTACAACTGAACTTATAGTACTTCACCCCAGATGGCAAATCACATAGCCTCACTTCTGCATGACAAGCAAATTACTCCATCTGTAAATAATGCCTATTCTCTGTATTTCTAAAAACTGTGCTAGGTGAGAATTTAAAACTTTGGGGTTATTACATTATCAATTCATAAGATGTCAAAACTGAGAGAGTCTTTAGAGTACCTTGGTTTTTTAATTTTTATTTTTTTGATGGAGAACATGAGAGAGAGGAGAGAAAAAAATAATTTGAGGAATTCCCTCTTGGTCAGAGAGAAAGCCAATGTGTTAATCACATAATAGTTACTTATATGGCCTAATGGTTTTTATGACAATCTTCAAAGCTTATGTCTCTCCTTCCTTCTTTGGAGACTCCCATGATTAGGACAAAACTCAGGAGTAAGCACAGTTTACCTACAGACTCATTGTGATTGCTAACTATTTCCAAGCTTTCACATATCTTTTAACCACTGCAGGATGTTCAAGCCTGCAGAGAACATCCTGTCTTTTGTGTGTGTGATAAACCTATGATAAAACAACCTGATAGTTTTTAAGTAGGCAAAAACTTGAACAGAGCTTTCATCAAAGAAGATCTGCAAAAGATCAAGAAAGGTGCTCAATATCATCAGTTGTTAGGGAAATGCAGCTTAAAATAAGATACCACTGGGGCAGGGCAAGGTGGCTCATGTCTGTAATTCCAGCACTTTGAGAGGCCGAGGTGGGTTGATAACCTGAGGTCAGGCGTTTGGGAGCACCTTGGCCAAGATGGTGAAACCCCATCTCTACTAAAAATACAAAACTTAGCTCGGCATGATGGTGTGCGCCTGTAATCCCAGCTACTCGGGACACGGAGGCACAAGAATCACTGGAACCGGGAGGCAGAGTTTGCAGTGAGCCCAGACCATGCCATTGCACTCCAGCCTGAGTGACAGAGCAATACTGTGTTTCAAAAAAACAAACAAACAAAAAAACCCACTGCATACTCACCAGAATAGCTAAAATCAAAAAGACTGGTAATACTAATTGTTGGTGAGGATGTAAAGCAACTGGAACTCATAAAAATTACTGGTAGATATGTAAAATGATACAGCACTTTGGAAAACAGTTTGGCCATTTTTCTAAAGTAAAGCATGCACTTATCATACATCTCAGCCCTTTCTTTTCAAGTATTTACTCAAGAGAAAAATCTATGTGTATGTTTTTACATAAATATTTATAACACCTTTATTCATGAAAGCCAAAAATTAAAAACATTGATAGGCAAATGAATAAACAAATTATAGTTTATTTGTATGCTGGGACACTTCTCATCAATAAAAGGAAACCATCTACTGATAGATAAAGCAATATGTTTGCATTTCACAGATATTTGAGCAAAAGATGCCATTTATAGAGTGTCCTAGAATAGACAAGACTAATCTATTTGACAGAATCAGACCAGTGGTCACATAGAATAGGTAATAGTAGGAAGAGATTGACTACAAGGGGGTGCAAGGGAACTTTTTTTGTGGAATATAAATATTCTGTATCTTGATGATATTTACAAGAGTGTGTGCAATTGTTAAGAGTCATCAACCTGTACACTTAAAAAGTGTGATGTTATTTTTATTATAAGTATATTACACTACAATAAAGTTAACTTTTAAAATACATACACCTTTCCTATAACTTTGTTGCATGCCTCACAGTAATGGATGTTGATTGCAATATTGTTTATAATAGTATGAAATTTAAAACAAATTAATCTAAAAATAGAGAGAGAGTTAAATAATCTATGGCCATAAAAGACTAGAGGGAGGAATAATTGAAATTACTACAGATCAGCAGAAATATCTGCTCATTTATTTGCAGCTAGTACTATGAAACTGAATTATCAATAGACATACATTGTACTCTGGTTACTCCACATTTACTCAGACTCATTCTCAATCCTTCTATTCTCTACATGTCCTGCATAGTTGACACTTAAGGGCAGCACTGCCTGGATTCTTTTTTCTGCTGGTTTCTTGCTGAGTTTATCTAATATAGCCATTAACAAGACATTGCAGTGAAAAAGGAAGAAGTAGGGTTATTTCTTCACCATTCCCTCCCTGCTATGTTTTAGGGTTCTGGCAGTGGCTGTGGGCCCCTAAGACTGTAGCTTAGGCTATAGTCTATTGGGCAGCCTCTCCTCCATGACTTCACCTCTTACTCTGTTCTGATGACTTTATTTACACCCTTACTTCTTTCCAGCCTACTGTGGTAGCAGCTTCCTGTTTTACTGTCTCTGGATTTCATTAACTTTGCCTGTACCTCTCTAAATAGTCTCTTTATTAAAGTCTCTTGAATTGCTCCATTTAAATGAAATTTTCTTTCTTCCAAGACAGATTAACTCTGGTCTCACTGCAATACTCTCAGCTGCATATGACAGGTTTACCTTGTGAATATTAAAACAACCAAAACAAAGATGAGTTGGGCTAAACAAATCTAATTATTTTTCAGTTGCTATCACTTGACCCTTTTCCATCAAGCAATTTATATAGACTTGCTACTAGACTTTAATTTTATACCTTTGAAGATATCTTTAAAATGATACACCTGTTTCTAATATTGAATGGAATTTAACAAAATAATTCAAATTTGCACAGTTTTCTGAGCTGATTTAATTGGACTTTGGCTTTTCAATGATTTCTTGCTCTTCCTTTACTAAGGGTATTACAGAATTAAGTTTTGCAGCAAGAATGCCTGAGGGCCTACTGTCATTTAGTACTTTTATGAAATTTAGGCTGAGGCTGGTTGTAGTGGCTCACACCTGTAATCCCAGCACTTTGGAACACTGAGGTGGGCAGATCACCTGAGGTCAAGAGTCTGAGAGCAGCCTGGCAAACATGGCAAAACCCTGTCTCTACTAAATATACAAAAATTAGCTGGGCTTGGTAGCATGCACCTGAAATCCTAGCTACTTGGGTGTGTGAGGCAGGAGAATTGCTTGAACCCAGGAGGTGGAGATTGCAGTGAGCTGAGATCATGCCACTACACTTCAGTCTGGGTGACAGAGCTAGACTCAGTCTCAAAAGAAAAAAAAAAATTAGGCTGAATAGCTTGATAAGAACACCAGCATTTTAATTTTTTTATAAATATACTTTAAGTTCTGGGATACATGTGCAGATCATCCAGGTTTGTTACATAGGTATACACATGCCATGGTGGTTTACTGCATCCATCCCTCCCATCATCTACAATAGGTATTTCTCCTAATGTTATCCCTCCCCAAACCCCCACTCCCTGCTATCCCTCCCCTAGCTCTCCTACCCCCCAACAGGCCCTGGTGTGTGATGTTCCCCTCCCTGTGTCCATGTGTTCTCATTGTTCAACATCCACTTATGAGTGAGAACATGTGGTGTTTGGTTTTCTGTTCTTGTGTCAGTTTGCTGAGAATGATGGTTTCCAGGTTCATCCATGTCCCTGCAAAGGACATGAACTCATTCTTTTTTATGGCTGCATAGTATTACAAGAGCTCCTGAAGGAAGCACTAAACATGGAAAGGAGCAACCAGTACTAGCCACAGGAAAAACATACCAAATGGTAAAGACCATCAACGCAATGAAGAAACTGCTTCAACTAACAGGTGAAACCACCTGCTAGTATCGAAATGGCAGGATCAAACTCACACATAACAATATTAACCTTAAATGTAAAAGGGCTAAATGCCCCAATCAAAAGACACAGACTGGCCAATTGGATAAAGAGTCAAGGCCCATTGGTGTGCTGTATTCCGGAGACCCATCTCATGTGCAAAGACACACATACACACATAGACTCAAAATAAAGGGATGAGGGAAGATTTACCAGGGAAATGGAAAGAAAAAAAAAAAAAAAAAAAAAAAAGCAGGGGTTGCAATCCTAGTCTCTGATAAAACAGATTTTAAAACAATAAAGATTAAAAGAGACAAAGAAGGGCATTACATAATGGTAAAGGGATCAAAGCAACCAGAAGAGCTAACTATCCTAAATATATATGCACCCAGTACAGTAGCATTCAGATACATAAAGCAAGTTCCTAATGACTTACAAAGAGACTTAGACTCCCACACAATAATAGTCAATATTAGACAGATAGATGAGAGAGAAAATTAACAAGGATATCCAGGACTTGAACTCATATCTGGACAAAGCAGACCTAATAGACATCTACAGAACTCTCCACCCCAAATCCACAGAACATACATTCTTCTCAGCACCACATCACACTTATTCTAAAATTGACCACATAATTGGAAGTAAATCACTCCTCAGCAAATGTAAAAGAATAGAAATCATAACAAACAGTCTCTCAGACCACAGTGCAATCAAATTAGAACTCAGGATTAAGAAACTCACTCAAAACCACACAACTACATGGAAACTGAACAACAGTTCCTGAATAACTACTGGTTAAATAATGAAATGAAGGCAGAAATAAAGATGTTTTTCAAAACCAATGAAAACAAAGACACAATGTACCAGAATCTCTGGGACACATTTAAAGTCGTGTCTAGAGGGAAATTTATAGCACTAAATGCCCACATGAGAAGTAAGGAAAGATCTAAAGTCAACACCCTAACATCACAATTAAAAGAACTAGAGGAGCAAGATCAAACAAATTCAAAAGCTAGCAGAAGACAAGAAATAACTAATATCAGAGCAGAACTGAAAAAGATAGAGACACAAAAAACTCTTCAGAAAATCAATGAATCCAGGGGTTGATTTTTTGAAAAGATCAACAAAATAGATAGACTGCTAACCAGACTAATAAAAAAGAAATGAGGGAAGAATCAAATAGATGCAATAAAAAATGACAAAAGGGATATCACCACGAATTCCGCAAAAATGCAAACTGCCATCAGAGATTACTACAAACAACTCTATGCACATAAACCAGTAAATCTGGAAGAAATAGATAAATTCCTGGACACTTACACCCTCCCAAGACTAAACCAGGAAGAAGTTGAATTCCTGAATAGACCAATAAAAAGGTCTGGAGTTGAGGCAGCAATGAATAGCCTACCAACCAAAAAAACTCCAGGACAAGAGGGGTTCACAGCCGAATTCTATCAAATATGCAAAGAAGAACTGGTACCATTTCTTCTGAAACTATTCCAAACCATACCAAAAGAGGGAATCTTCTCTAACTCATTTTATGAGACCAACATTATCCTGATACCAAAACCTGGCAGAGACACAACTAAAAAAGAAAATTTCAGGCCAATATCCATGATGAACATTGTTGTGAAAATCTTCAATAAAATACTGGCAAACTGAATCCAACAGCACATCAAAAAGCTTATCCATCACGATCAAGTTGGCTTCATCCCGGGGATGCAAGGCTGGTTCAACATGTGCATATCTATGAACATAATCCATCACATAACAGAACCAAAGACAATAACCACAGGATTATCTCAATAGATGCAGAGAAGGCCTTTGACAAAATTCAACAGCCCTTTATACTAAAAACTCTCCATAAACTAGGTATTGATGGAATGTATCTCAAAATAATAAAAGCTCTTTATGACAAACCCACAGCCAATATCATACTGAATGGACAAAAACTGGAAGCATTCCCTTTGAAAACTGGCACAAGACAAGGATGCCCTCTCTCACCACTCCATTCAACATAGTATTAGAAGTTCTGGCCAGAGCAATCAGGCAAGAAAAAGAAATAAAGGGTATTCAATAAGGAAAAGAGGAAATCAAATTATCTCTATTTGCAGACAACATGATTGTATATTTAGAAGATCCCATTGTCTCAGCCCCAAATCTCCTTAAGATGATAAGCAACTTCAACAAAATCTCAGGATACAAAATCAATGTGAAAAAATCACAAGTATTCCTATACACCAATAACAGACCAACAGAAAGCCAAATCATGAGGAAACTCCCATTCATAATTGCTACAAAGAGAATAAAATACCTAGGAATACAACTAACAGGGGACATATAGGACCTTATCAAGGAGAACTACAAACCACTGCTCAAGGAGATAAGAGAGAACATAAACAGATGGAAAAACTTTCCATGCTCATGGTTAGGAAGCATATCGTGAAAATGGCCATACTGCCCAAAGTAATTTATAGATTCAATGCTATCCCCATCAAGCAAGCTACCATTGACCTTCTTCACATTTTAATTTTTTTTAAACACAGGTGGCAACCAACTTTCCTAAATGTGTTTATTAGGTATAAATCTGCCTTCCGTAGTTTGGGCAGATTTCCTCAAAACTTTTTGAATGATTTTCCACTGATAAATCCTCAGTAAACAATTGACTTAAACATTGCTAAAATATTTTTTTCTTTTTTTTTTTTAGAAAGAAAGAAAAAGACAGAAAAGAAGAAAGAAAGAGTGAAAGAAAGAAAAAAAAGAATGTAAGAGAGAAAGAAAGAGGAAGAGAAAGAGGGAGAGAGAACGGGATTCTTGTTCTATTGCCCAGGCTAGAATGCAGTCTAAAAATGGGTATTAAAAAC
>CAUYLG010005179.1:0-83381 GCA_963573385.1 Cacajao melanocephalus | reverse complement strand
GCCGGCCAAAAAAGTCGCGCTGGCGACCCGTGTGGCTCCTCCGCCGGGAATCTCCTAGTCTGTGGACAACAAAAATTCGTCTGAAAGTGCGGCGTCCACTCGCTCTCTGCGCTTTCACTGGGAGCTACAATCCTGAGCTGTTGTTAATCGGCCATCTTGGATCTCTCCGCCCTAATTTTCAACACTTTTTAGCACTAGATTTTAAAATTAATTCTATTTAATTATTTAACAAAGAATGGGGCTCATTTAATTCTCTTTATTTTCCTTCCAAACTTAATTCCAGTAGTCCTATAAAAATTGCCATGCTCACTCTTTCCTGTCAGGGCTTTATTCCTCTAGGTAAAGATTATCTGCCTTTTGTTGTTCTTGAACCATTAAATATAACTGATTTGCCTGAAGGGACCATTTACCTCTGCTTCTTCTGTACAGTGAATAAGATAATTATTTATGTAAATGTATACATATTTGGTATATGTATGGACAAATAAGTGGTATACATATGGACAAGTCACACATACACCTCACTCCCCGAAGCTATCCAAAATTCAGAAATTTGCGTTCAACAAATCAGTAAGCTGAAGGGGAACACCAAAGCAAACTCAAACAACTAGACTTTCATTATTTTAGCTCCAATATATGCATGGAATTTTTTGCCCCAAATGTGGCCCAAGTTTTCTATAAACTTAGTGAAGAAATTCTTGTTGAGCCAGTATACAAAGAGCTATTTAAGGTCCCTAACCCACAACATGTAATTTGATTCTCATTTATAAATCCCTAGGTATGTATTATGTAGGAAACAATGAGATGAGCCTTTTCATATCACCCCTCCAATAAATATTTCCTTTAATCATTTTTATACCTTATGCACATTTTTCCTGCATAATAAATTTTAATTGATTTTCACAGTCTTAGAACACATTTATATTTTGCATCTAGAGACCAATAAAAAGATAAATTATTAACAATATCCACAGAGTTGTTCAGATAATTATTTTAAACTTGAGACCACATTGCTGTTATTCTCAGACACCTGAGGAAAAAAATACATTTCCACTAGCCAATTTGCTTAATCCAGAACAAGATGAAACACTACTTTGAGGCTAATTCTATTAACTTCCTTTTAAAAATAAACTTAGTTATGGAATTTGTCGAATACTTTATAGTATAGTTTAGGCATTTTCTTAAATGAGCCTTGATATCTGTGGTGGTTAATTTTAGATATGAACTTGAGTGGATTTGAGGAATGCCTAAATGGCTGGTGAACCATTTTTTCTGGGTGTGGCTGTGAGGGTGTTGCCAGAGGAGTCAGTGGACTGGGAAAGGAATACCCACCCTCAATGTAGGCAGGCTCCAACCAAGGGCTGCAGGAGGGCTACAACAAAACAGGGAAAAGAAGAGAGATAAGCAGTTGGCTCAGTTTCCTGGTTCTCTCTTTTTTTCCTGTTTCAGACACTTGCTTCCTCTTTTCCTGCCCTTGGACATCAGACTCTAGGTTCTTTGGACTTTGAACTCTGGGACTTGTACCAGCAATAGCCTGGAGGCTCTCAGGCCTTTGGCTCAGACTGAGGGCTGCACTGTTGGCTTCCCTGGTTTTGAGGCTTTTGGACTTGGACTGAACTACACTGCAGGCTTCTGTCTGTCCTAGCTTGCAGATAGCCTATCAGGAGACTTCACCTTGTAATCATGTGAGCCAATTCTCCCTAATAAAATCCCTTGTATATATGCATATATCCTATTGGTCCTGTCCCTCTGGAGAACCCTAATATATGTTTGGTACCAGGAGTGATTTTAAAGGTACAAAGTTTTAAGGATGAATTTTCTTGGTTTAGGGGTTTCTGAATTTGCCTCTCTGATCTGACTAGTCCTAAAAATGCTAAGAACTGTACTTCTAATAGTAGGGAGAGCCCCGATAATAAAAATAAATGCCCCTGATACTGCTGATTCACTGCTCCTGAGAGACAAGGAGTTTAGTGATTCTGTATATGATACCTTTGAACATTTGTGGAGAACCAAAAAATGTAATGAAGTTGTTTGATTGCCCCTACATTTGCTGAAGAAAGTGGTGACAAAAAGGGATGAGTTCAGGAATTTTAACTCCTGGCTTCAAAAACACATACATAACCTAAAAGTTTCTCAGTGTTCCCTGGGTGAGAATCTCTTCTCTTCTGTACACCAAGGGCTGAAATTGCTGAAAATTGAACACAAGCTCTTATTTTCCTTTTTTTTCCATACTTTAAGTTCTAGGGTACATGTGCAGATCTTGCAGGATTATTACATAGGTATACACATGCCATGGTGGTTTGCTGCCTCCATTCCTCCATCATCTACATTAAGTGTTTCTCCTAATGTTATCCCTCCCCAATCTCCCCACTACCTGCTATCCCTCTCCTAGCCCCCCACCCCACAACAAACCCCAGTGTGTGATGTTCCCCTCCCTGTGACCATATGTTCTCATTGTTCAAAACCCACTTATGAGTGAGAAGGTGCAGTGTTTGGTTTTCTATTCTTGTGTCAGTTTGCTGAGAGTGACAGTTTCCAGCTTCATCCAAATCTCTGCAAAGTACATGAACTCATCCTTTTTTATGACTGCATAGTATTCCATGGTATATATGTGCCACATTTTCTTTATCCAGTTCATCATTGATGGGCATTTGGGTTGGTTCCAAGTCTTTGCTATTGTCAACAGTGCTGCAATGAACATATGTATGCATGTTTCTATATAATAGAGAGATTTATGATCCTTTGGGTATATACCCAGTAAATGATATTGCTGGGTCAAATGGTATTTCTAGTTCTAGATCCTTGAGGAATCGCCACACTGTCTTCCACAATGGTTGCAGTAATTTACACTCCTACCAACCAACAGTGTAAAAGTGTTTTTTTCCCCCATGCTGTGCTCTTCTGTTTTAAAATACACTTCATTCATAAGAGACCAGCAATCTGATTATTCACACAGAACTGCTTTAATCAAATAAATGTGCTTAGGCTTTTGACTGAGTACAAAATTTGATTCACCAAATTGGTCAACTGTTGAATATAAAAGTTTGTTGAAATAGTTGTGAAGCTGAAGCTGGCAATAGGGAAGGTGTGACTGAGTTTTTTGATTGAACTCAATACTACAATTTTTATTCATTTGATTTAAACAGCGCGTGCGCGCGCGCACACACACACACACACAGACACACACACTCACAGACACAGAGGGAAACAAAGCATAATGTTGCCACAGGTAAAGCAATGTCAAAGAACAATAACAATGCAGATCAGTAAAGTTTAACAAACCCCATTTTTTCTATCCGTCAAGTTTTACTTAACAGTGGACATTTTTACCACTCTGGGATTATGAAATTTAGAGCTTATGCTCTGGGAATATTACTTCCAACAATTTCTATCCCTCCAGATCTTTGCGAGGATAATATCAAGAGTACTTTAGCCACAAACCAAAAAGGGGAATAGATTTGGTAAAAGCTTGTCTTAGAATATAAAAGCAGTCATGATCTTATATATAAAAAATGCATTTATTCAGATCCAGGCTTGCTTCATGCTCTAAGTTTCTTGAAAAAACATATTGACTGAATCCAGCCTCCATGCCTGATTATGGATTGATGTGCCTGAGTTTTATGAAGCTCCTAAGTATTTGATAATCTCTCCTAAGCTAATATAAATTCCTTTATTTGGTTATAGTCAGCAAGTGGTTTGACAGTTTAGGTTTAATAATTATTTTTGGACCAATAAACTAAGCACCTTTAAAAAATGATTTCCATTTTATTATTAAAATTATTCTTGAAAAACACAATAGTCCATTTTCGAAAATAATTTTATTTATAATCACTCATGTTGACTATAAACAGTCATAATATTTACTTCTATCAATTTGACACAAATTTAGTCCGAGTCTAACTTGATTCTTGTTCCTTTTAACCCTGGGCTACACATGATCTGAGATCATGAGTTGGGTTTAACAAGAATGTTTTGGATGCATTTTAAAAGCATATTCCTTTTCCTTTACTTGCTTGTGCTGCCAAAATACGTCGTCGTTTCACCAACAGTCTGCAAAATGAATGTACTCATTTGTGATGTCATTCTTTAGGCCACTGTAATACACTTCTTATCTGATACTTTCTGCCAGAAAGTTCCAAAATGCATATATTAATTTGTTTATCATTTGGTACTCTGACTTTTAATAAATTGAATAATACTTGATTTCAAATTATAACTTTCTTAAAACATTACATTAAATTTATCTTGATAATTTTTAGGTTTATTCTTTTTATTCTCTGTGTTTATTCTTTTGGGTTTTGGTTTCTTGGGTAATTTTTTCTTTTCTTTCTTTTTTTTTTTTTCCTCTGGCTGTCTTCCATTTTAATCTAAAACATTTGATCATTGGCCCTGGTCACAGAGTGTGTACATTGCCTCTCCGATGATAATCTGGTTAAAAGTTAAAGTGGTTTTATGTATGGTGTGATTGTACCAATGTTTATAATCGTACATTTTATTGTACTGTAAATGTTCTGTTAGCATTTTGTAATTTTCTTTAACATTAGACATTTTCTGCATAAAATTGGATTAGATTTAAATGTAAACTGCATTCTATCAGATCAAAGAAAGGACTAGAATACATGATAAGTATTCCATCTGGTGAGCATTGAAAGCGAATTACAAGTAATTTGCAAGCAGTCTCAGTGGAATTAAGGAACAAACAAGACTGAAGACATGTACTTGTATAGGTCATACAGAAACTACCACTTAGTGGTTCCCAATTACTTTTGCTGTCAGTATGGTTGTTCTCTATATGTTTTACCCATGCAAGAATATTGTTTCTACTCATAGACAGTATTATATTTTATTCTCCCATTTCATACAATCTTTTTAAATGATTTTTTGTCAAAATTATAATTATTTCTCAAACTCATATGTCACTTTAACTGTCAAGCCTTTCTTTAGGAGAAATGTTCGTCTCTTAGCCTCTCTTCAAAAATAGTCTTATCATTCACTGCTTCCCAGAGGCAATTACTTTAAGTTATGTTACTTGTTGCATTTATTATTTATCTCTATTTCTCAGAAATTTCACTTCCTTTCTCACCACATCCAAAAAATACACTTCCTTTCTATCCATTACTAAATGCACTTCCAGTTCTGGGTAGGTCAATATTCTTCATTTACATTATTGTGACCGAATTTGCAGATGATAGGCTCAGGTTGCTCTCAATAGGGTGTGTTCTTCCAAGCCGTTGATCTCTCACTCACCCAAGAATTGGGAGGGGATCCCAGTGCCATGGTGAGTTCCTTCAAGTAAATATCAGACCCCAAGAGCTTTGCAGAAACTGATTTATTTAGGCAGAGGAAGAGAAAAAGAGAGACAGAGAGTGAGTTCCCATGCCATTGTGGGAGGGGATCCGGAGATGGAGTCCTCACAGATGTGGGAGAAGGGGACTTTTAACCTGGGAGTTATTCCCGCCCTTTTCAAGTTTTTTATCTGATGAAAGGAGTTCCTTTAAACTTTCACTGGAGTGAATGATCTTTGATTTCTGACATCTGATTTGTTGTTTGGCCCAGAGTCCTCCCATAGCTTTTTGACGGCTTTCTAGACAAAGGGAGCTTACCTGGGCAGTCTATCATCCCCAGCTCAAAAATTAAACAAACACCTGTAAGCTCCCAGACGGAGACGTGAAAGAAGGCAGGCTGGACAAGTAGCTGGGAAGCTCCTGTCCTTGAAATCATGCCCCCTTGTGGACCTGGGAAGATAATACATTCCTTCATTATCATGATGAGATATTCACATGAGTCTTATAGAATATTGGTTTTTTTTGCAAACTATTTCTTATTTCCCTTAGAGTTACTAATGGTCTTTTTTCTTTGCTTAGTTGTATTTAATATATTAATCACTAGTTTTTCTCCAAGTTTTTCTCCGGAAATAAAATATTTCTCTAAATATTAGTATATTCATATAAACAAAATATTCAACAAATGTCACTATCTTAGGGAAGTATCTCCCAGTGATATCTGTCTTGTCTGATCTGAATTGTTTGCTTTCTAGATCTTAAGAGATCTTAATCCCTCTAGCTTTAATTAGTTAATTACATACTTTTCTTTTAACTCTATACATAGTATCTTTTTGAGAATGACTGCATAAAGGTAAATTGTTTTTCAACACTTTGTATGTCAAAACATCTATAATCACATTTAGTCTTTTAGGAATAAAATCCTAGGTTCAAAGAGATTTTCTTGATATTTTAAGGCTCCATTATCTTCTAGTTCTAAATGTGATTCGTGATACTTTGCTTAAAGAAAAATTCTTTTTTTCACCCCGAAAATCATGCTGCTCTTGATAACAATATGTAGAAATTTTAGTATAATATGTACATGTGGAATCTATTTTCATCAGTTGTTCTAGGCATTTGGTGAATCTATTCACTCAAGAAACTTATTTCCTTATTCCAGGAATAATTTACTGATTTATTTCATTTTCTCACCCTTTTTTCTCTCTTCTGTCTTGCAGGACCTCGTTTTATTCAGATGTTGAGACTCCAGACCTGATCCTCTGATTTCTGATCTTTTCTCTCATGTTTCCATAAATTCGTATTTCCTCTATTTGGGGGAAGAATTCCTTAATTTAAATTTCTAACATATCAAATTTTCATTTATGCTATATATTTTACATTTCAGGTTATTTGTATTTCCTGAATTTCTCTTTTTCATTACATTGGTCTTCTAACTGAGAGATACTTCTTTCATCTCTCAGAGAATATTAATGATAGTTATTATTGTTATTATTTCTTTCTGTCTACCATCTTTTCTTCAAGTTTTTTGTTGTTGTTGTTTTTTCTTGCTTGTTTATTTGTTCTGATTTGTTTATTTCATATTGGAGGCCTCCCTAGATATATTGCTATTATGGCTGTCTTTTTATCTTTAAAATTAGGGCATGTACATCTGATATGAAACTTTGTGTATATAAGAAATGTGAACTGTGGGTTTCCCTGGTTGATAAGGGTTGGTTAAATTTTTACAGTACTTTGGCTTGACTGACTTGATTGCTATCATGTCAGCTTCCTTAAGTCTCCTTAACTGGCTGGCTAAAAGTTCCATAGATTTTTCTTCAATCTCCTGATTACAGAGTATAATATTGGATACCATCATTTTGGGAACTGTTACGAAAGCAGTTGTGAGGATGGGATGGGTTTCAGTATCAAAATGGTCAACTTTCACTTAATCCCACATTTTCTGTAATGCATGCTTAATTTGCCTGTTGTACTCAAGTCCAGAGACACCTTGCTCTTCTTTCCCTCGAGTAAGTCTCCAGCTTCTGCTGAAATATGAGAGGATCAGCCCCAACTTTAGAGGGTAGGAGAAAAACATGAGTAGATCTAAACATTTCTAAATTTAAATTTCAAATTTTTCTTTTTTCAGCCACATAGTCACCAAGACCTTAGAACTCTGTGGGTCGACTATAAAGTGGTAATTGGTTCCATTTCTACATGTTTCTTCCCTATTAGATGTACATGCTGTAAAACCAATATATGTAAAAGTTTTCATGTTTTAAAAATGTTAATGTGTATCATCAACACTACATTTTTAAGAGGTACTCATGCTGAAACATGCACCGCTGTTTTATTAAATTTTTAAATTTTTATTTTGAAATTATTTAATTTCTAAAATACTGAAAAGATTTAGGTTTAGTATTCACTAGTACAGCTATTGAACTTACACTGATTTAAATTCAAAGTAATTTTTTAAAAGCATGGGTTAATAAATGGTTATACAAGGGAATGAGTAGTATTCTTTACATATAAATCTTTTCTCTTAATCCTTAGTATGGCATTATGTAAGTTTTTATGCCTGCCTTTTCCCAAGTAGCTAATATTTTACATAAAATAAGAAAATCTAAAAAAAGGCTTACCAAATGTTAACCTCCTTTGATAAGAAATAATGAGGCACAAAAGAAGGAGTGGTGAAGACTTCACAGAAAGGATTATACATTAAGGATTTGGTCTGAATCTTGAAAAATAACTATCAAATAGTCAAAGGAGCAATTTTCTACAAATACTAGTTGGTTAAGCAGGGTGCAGTATTAGCAGTTTTCAAGACCTCACTGAATAAAGGTTTACAGAGTTGCACACAACTAATAAGAGTTTTACACAAACTACAAGTATTATATTTCTACCTATACACCAAAGCTCTTTGATTAAAAATGTAAAATATACATACATTGTATTGTATTAGAAACGTATTCAATCTACAATACAAACATACTTGCTGTAACACAGATAAAAGTGGAAAATGGTCATTGGCAGGGTCTGAGTCCTGTCTTCTCGCTCTCCTCCCTGGACAGCATGAGCTTCACCACTCCTCCACCTTCTCCAGCAGCTACTACTGGTCCCTGGGCACTGTCCAGGCGCCCCTACAGCGCCTGGCCAGTCAGCAGCGTGGCCAGCATCTATGCAGGAGCCAGGGTCTCTGGTTCCCGGATCTCCGTGTCCCACTCCACCAGCTTTCGAGGTGGCTTGGGGTCCAGGGACCTGGCCGTGGGGATGGCGGGAGTTCTGGCAGGAATGGGAGGCATCCAGAATGAGAAGGAGACCATGAAAAGCCTGAACGACCGCCTGGCCTCCTACCTGGAAAGAGTGAGGAGCCTGGAGACCGAGAACTGGAAGCTGGAGAGCAAAATCCGGAAGCACCTATAGAAGAAGGGACCCCAGGTCAAAGACTGGAGCCATTACTTCAAGACAATTGAGGACTCAGCTGTTAGCAAATACTGTGGGCAATGCCCACATCATTCTGCAGATCGACAATGCTCGTCTTACTGCTGACTTTAAAATCAAGTATGAGACAGAGCTGGCCATGCGCCAGTCTGTGGAGAGCAATATCCATGGGCTCTGGAAGGTCATCTGTCTCGGCTGCAGCTGGAGACAGAGATCAAGGTTCTCAAGGAGGAGCTGCTCTTCATGAAGAAGAAACATGAAGAGGAAGTAAAAAGGCTTACAAGCCCAGATTTCCAGCTCTGGACTGACTGTGGAGGTAGATGCCCCCAAATCTTAGGACCTCGCCAAGATCATGGCAGACATCCCAGCCCAGTATGACGAGCTGGCTCCTAAGAACCGAGAGGAGCTGGGCAAGCACTGGTCTCAGCAGATTAAGGAGAGCACCACAGTGGTCACCAAACAGTCCTCCAAGATTGGAGCTGCTGAGATGACGATCACGGAGCTAAAATGTACAGTTCAGTCCTTGGAGATCAACCTGGACTCGGATCAGAAACCTGAAGGCCAGCTTGGAGAACAGCCTGAGGGAGGTGGAGGCCCGCTATGCCCTGCAGATGGAGCAGCTCAAAGAGATCCTGCTGCACCTGGAGTCAGAGCTCACACAGACCTGGGCAGAGGGACAGCACCAGGCCCAGGAGTACCAGGCCCTGCTGAATATCAAGGTCAAGCTGCAGGCTGAGTTTGCCACCTACCGCCACCTGCTGGAAGATGGCAAGGACTTCAATCTTGGTGATGCCCTGAACAGCAGCAACTCCCATGCAACCATCCAAAAGACCACCACCTACTGGATAGTAGATGGCAACGTGGTGTCTGAGACCAAGGACAACAAAGTTCTCAGACATTAAGCCAGCAGAAGCAGGGAATCCTTTGGGGAACAGAAGGCCAATAAAGAGTTCAGAGGTCATTGGGAAAAAAAAGTGAAAAATGTTATTACTGATCTGGGTAATGCAATGGAATACACATCTAGAAAGTTTATCATTTCTTTTTGATATTTTCACTTGTGGCGCTGGTTGTTTTGATCAAAATATACAATATGTATATGTAATATATATGTGTTTCTAGCAATTCATTGTGTCACTTCTCCTTATTCTGCAAACATAAACTGTATTCACAGCCTTTGCTGAGCACTCCATAAATATTTGATATTTATCAAAATGAGACTAGGCCAAGAATGTGTGATGTGTTACTGCTATCCTTTTCCATCCTGTGTAGCTTACATTTATTTGGTTTTAATTAGTTCTTTAGAATGTCATTTGGATACCTTCCAATTTAAACCACCAAAAAATGGGTTTTGGCTACATTAATGATCTATTTTAACCAAAGGAGATATTCAAAATATTGAACAACTAATTTGACCTGAGAACAGATAATGCAGAAAGAAAAGTCACCCAATCAGGAATGAAACCATTTCTGCAACCACTGTGGCCTTTCCAGTATGAACTTTCTGACAATCCGGCCTGACTCTAATAACCTCGTGAGATTATATGTTATAAAGAAACATAGAAAGGAACATTAGATTGAGAAGAAACCAGAAAAAAACTGACACTCTTTGTTTTATTTTTAGATACAAGATTTTAGAAATAAAGCAATTAAGAAACAACCAACTCAGTTTTTACGGTTAATAGATATCCTATTTTCTATTGGAATTCCTATTTTAATTATATATTTATTTACTTTTTACAAAGTGAATCATTATCATAAAAATACCATCTACTAGAATGCAATTAAAAGTACATTTAAAGCTTCGTTAAAATCTTTCTGATACGAATTAAGCAGTTAACAAATAGGCAACCTACTGAGAAACAAGAGCTATTAATGCTGTCATGAAAACAAAGTTCCAACAACTATCCACTAGAGAGCATGAGCCCTGACTGTAGATTGTTTATTGTCAAAGACTTGACTAGCTAATAAATGCTGGCAATGTCTTGAGTGTGCTGGAATGCAGTGCAGCTGCTGCATTAGTCAGACTTTCCCTTTTCTGAATGCTATAATCCCTCCAATATTGCATTAAATATGTTTTCAATATTTATCTGGATAAAAATGTGCTGAATGTTGCAACAGTTTAATTCTTATGTCACATAGGAAATCTGGAAAAAAGAGAAGATAACTTCATCTTTATTGTTAATACCTAATGCAATTTATTCTCTTACAATACATGAGAGCATTCAGTAAGACTTGTGATCACTCTAAGGCAGGCAAACACCAGCCCCATTGCAAGCAAATATGAGGGCTTACTACTTCGCTGTAGGGACTTAACTGACCTCTTGCCATTCTCGAAGATCTAAGTTCAGACAGGTCTCCATGACGAATGTCATGTAGTAGGTAATAAATGGCTTTAAGGCTTGTTATACTTCATACCATCCAAATATTTACAAGCCAGAAATAGAAACCATGTCACATATTTTTATTAGATTTCTTGTATGATTATCTAAACTATAGTAAGCCAATCTATTGGGTGGTAGCTAAAGAAATTAAATTTCCTTCATAGATTCTGAGCCACTTGAGGTCTATGATTATCCTTTTCTTAAGAAAATGTAACATCTTTATTGAGATACGACTCACATATTCATGTACCATACAATTCACACATTAAGTGTAAAATTCAATGCTGTTATATCCTCAGAGTTGTGCAACCATCACTGCAATCAATTTTAGAATTTAGTCATTATCCCACTAGAAAACCTTATAGCCATTAACATTCGTTCTTATTTCTCTCCCAACACTCCCAGTCCTAGGCAAACACTAATCTACTTTCTATCTTTTTAGATTTGCATATTCTGGCCATTTAAATAAATGAAAATCATACAGTATAGGACCTCTTGTGAGTGGCTTGTTTCAGCACGATTTTTTCAAGGTTCCTTCATGTCATAGTATGTATCAATACCTCATTTCTTTCTGTTGTCAAAATACATTCCGTTTTATGGATATATAGCATTTTATTTTTCTATTCATCAGTTGATGGACATTTTTGCCATTTCTACTTTTGGGCTATTATAAGTAATGCTGCTATGAACTTTTTTGTACAAGGTTTTTTGTAGATATGTGGTTTTGATTCTTTTTATTCTATACCTAGGAGTGGAATTGTTGGGTCATAAGGTAACTACAAATGTAAACCTTTGAAGAATGGCTAGACCAACAATTATGACCCAACAATTAAATTTGTATGTCCGGAGTTGGCTATAGCAAATTACATTCCCAACAGTAATGTGTGAATGCTCAAACTTTCCACATCTCCTTAACATGTCATTTTAATGACAATCATACTTGTGGGGTGGGGGGGCAGTAAGTGATATCACATTATGGTTTGGATTTAGATTTCCCCGATGGCTAACAATACTGAGCATTTTTATGTCTTAATGACTATTTGTATACCTTCTTTGAAGAAACGCCTATTCAATATTTTGCCTATTATTGAGTTACATTTTTTAGTTTTAAAAGTTTTCCTATATTCTAGAGAGAAGTCCCAAATCAAGATATGTAATTTATAAATGTTTTCTCTCATTCTGTGAGTTTTCTTTTCATTGTCTTGATGATATTCTTGGAGTACAAAAGCTTTTAATTATGATGAAGTTCAATCTAGCCTTTATTTTTTATTGATTTATTTGTTTGCTTTATTTTGTCTCTTCTGTTGTTAGCGTCACATCTAAGAAGGCTTTGTCAAACCCAAAGCCATAAAAGTTGTTTCTGTATTTTTTCTAAGAGTTTTATAGCTTTAGCTCTCACATTTAAGTCTTTGATTTATTTTGAGTTAATTTTTGTATAATGAATAAGAAAGGAGTTCATATTTACTCATTTACCTGTGTTTATGCAGTTGTCCAACCTATGGTAATCAACACAGTGGGTGCTGGCCTAGAGACAGACATATAGATCAATGGAATAAAATTGAAAGTTCAAAAATAAACCCTCTCATTAAGGTCAATTAGTTTTCAACAAGGATGCTAAGTTAATTCAACAGTTAACTTATAATAGTGTTTTCAACAACATCCTAGGGGCTAGGATGAGTGGATGGCCACATGTAAACTTTTGGTTTTGCCAATATTATCTACATCTATTCCCCATTTTCTTAATTTCACTTTATTAGTTATTCTTCTTTCCTTTCTGCTTGTTTCAGGTTTAATTTGCTCCTTTTTCTAATGTCTTAAGTGGAAAGTTACATATATGTTTTTTAAGATAGGCAATAACAGTCATGAATTCCTCCATAAGCTTGAGTATATCATGTGCTCATCTTCATTAATCTAAAAATTTCTAATTTCTCATGATTTCTCCTTCACTAGTTGGTTTTTAGTAGGTTATTTAATTTCAGCCCATCTGGAAATTCCCTAAATTTGTTTCTGTTATTTTCATTTCAATGAGGTCAAAGAACATATTTTGTACTATTTCAATCCATTTTTACTGATACTTGTTTTATGGTCTAGCATAAAATCTATCCTGGAGAGTGCTCCATGTACTAATTTACATTCCCACCAACAGTGTCTGAGGGTTCCCCTTCCTTCACATCCTCACCAGCATTTATTATTGCCTGATTTTAGATAAAAGACATTTTAACTACAGTGAGGTAATATCTCATAATTTTGATTTGCATTTCTCTGATGATTAGCAATGATGATAATTTTTTATATACTTCTTGGGCATTTTTATGTGCTCTTTTGAGAAATGTATATTTATGTCTTTTGCCCATATTTAACCAGATTATTTGTTCTTTTCTATTCAGTTGTTTGAGCTTTTTACATATTCAGATTATTAATCCCTTGTCAGACTGATAGTTTTTCTGCCATTTTGTGTATTGTGTCTTCACTTTGTTGATTGCTGTGCAGAAGAAGTTTTATCTTTATATAATCCCATTTGTCCATTTTACTTTGTGTGTGCTTTTGAGATCTTACTCTAGAAATCTCTGTCCAAACCAATGTCCTGGAATGGTTTTTCAATGTTTCTTTCCAGTAGTCTTATAGTTTCACATCTTGCATTTAAGTTTACAATGCATTTTGATTTATTTTTTGCATATGATGAGAGATAAGGGCCTAGTTTCATTTGTCTGCATATGGATATGTAGTTTTCCCAGTCAACTCATTTTCAACAAAGTTGTCAAGAACATACACTGGGAAAGGACAGTCTCTTCAATAAATGGTGTTCATTATTTCTGATGCAATATCAGTTACTTACTTTTATTGTAATTTTCCTGTCTGATACGAGTAACTTTCTTTTGCTACTTTAAAGATTTTCTCTTTGTTCTTTCTGTCACAGTTTTTAACATGATAATGTCTGGGTGTGAATCTTTCCTGCCTGAATACTAGTGGGAGTTCCTTCAGTTTCTTGGATGTGTAGGTTAGTGGTTTTCATCAAATATGGTATGTTTTCAGCCATTATTTCTTCAAATACATTTCTGTCATTTTCTCACTCTCCATGCCACTTTTCCTACTTTAAGGTGCATGTTGATGTCCCACATTCATCTGAAGCTTTGTTTATTTTTCCTATTTTTCTCTTGTCACTCATGTTACATAATCACTATGAACTTGCTTTCAAGTTTACTAGCTTTCTTCTGCCTGTTCAAACCTACTGTTGTGCTCCTGTAGTGAGAGTCCTATTTCAGTTATCGCACTTTTCAATTTCAGAATTTCCATCTGGTTCTTTTATTAAATTTTATTTACTTATATTATTTCAATAGTTTTGGGGAACAGGTGGTGTTTGATTCTGTGGAGTGATATATATATACATATATATATACACACACACACACACACACACACACACACATGTGCCATGGAATACTGCTCAGCCATGAAAAGGAACAGAATAATGGCATTTGCAGCAACCTGCATGGAGTTGGAGAGCATTTTTCTAAGTGAAGTAACTCAGGAATGGAAAAACAGACATCGTATGTTCTCACTTATAAGTGGGAGCTAAGCTGTTAGGATGCAAATTCATAAAAATAATATAATGGAGTCTGGGGACTTGAGGGATCGGAAGGGAGGTGGATGAGAGATACAAGAGTACACATTGGGTATACAGTACACTGCTCAGGTGATGGGTGCACCAAAGTCTCAAAAATCACCACTAAAGAACTTATCCATGTTAGCAGGGCTATCTTTAACTGTCTCACTTATCTGTCTGTTATGCTCTCTTTCTATGTTTGTATCACACAGAGCACTTAAGCGCTACTAGTTCCCAGACGGTTGTGCTGTTATTTTTTACTGCATTACGGTAAGTAAATTGACTGCTAGTCTGATCCAACTAAACCTGGGGCCCTTTGCAGGAGTAGTTTTTTAGGTCAGTCTTCAAGACTTGCTCTGACAATAGGAAGACACTTCTCTTCTTAGCTGTGTTCTGTCCTGGTTCTCTGATAGACTAGCCGGGCGGTGATTTTGTTTCTTCCTATTTTGGTGCTATCCACCTCGACTTAATTGCTTACCATGAAAATCTCCATTGATTTTCTAGGTTAACCTTAGGCTTTAGTTTTTCTACAAGCTGTTCTAAATATAGTCATTTTCTTTGGGGGAGCTTTGGAACTTTTAATTCTTATAATCTGTCTTTATGCTCCAAAGGGAGATTCCTCTGGAAGGAATCTCTGAGTCATTCTTCCTGAGCAGGGACAGCAGCCCACTTCTCACAGAGACAACCCTGCTTTGTGAGCAAGGTACTTTGCGAGCCAGTTGCCTTTGGTCTTCTCAATTTGCCTTTCCCTGCAGAACAAATCATCTTGGGAAAGGATGGTCAGGGCCTAGTACTGTGTTTTCTTCTCGAATAAGACCATCACTGGTGGAACTGGTGGTTTTACTCTTTATATTGCAGTAGCCAGAACTCAGATGCATGCCCCACCTTAATATAAGGTGGGCTGGAAAATGTATTTAAATGGAGACTATATTTAGTTAACTAAATGTAGTTAAATATGTGTGTGTGTGTGTGTGTGTGTGTGTGTGTATGTGTGGGTGTATATATATGGACATATTACATTTCATATATGTATATACTTTCTCTCTAGAGAGAGATAAAAAGATTTATTTAAATTAAAAGAAACTTTGATATTCTTATGTTTGGATTTTCCCAATACTTATTCCCAATTTTTAGAATAATTTTTGAGTGAGATATTCCCCAAATGCCTACAAAATTATCACAACCTCATTTATTTAAAAATCCATACCTTCCACTGTATATAGGGAGAAGGCATTAAAAGAGAGAAAGATTTATTAGGAGAGATTGGCTCATGTGATTACTGAGGCTGAGAAGTCCTATGAACTGCTGTTTGCCAGCCTGAGGCCCAGGAGAGCTCCTAGGGTAGTTCTAGCCTAAGTCTGAAGGCCTGAGAACGAATTAGGCCAATGTCAAAAGTCCTAGTCTGAGTCTGAAAGGCCTAAGGAACACTGCTGTCCATAGGCAGGAGGAGATGGTTGCCCTAGCTCAAGGAGAGGGAGCAAATTCACCCTTCCTCTGTCATTTTGGTCTGTTCAGGTTCTCAGGGACTGGATGATACTCACAATAATGAAGACCTGTCCTTTACTTAGTGTACCAATTCAAATAGTAACCTCTTCTAGAAACATCCTCACAGACACACCCAGAAATAATGTCCTACCAGCTACCTGGGCATCTCTTAATCTAGTCCAGTTGGCAAATAAAGTTAATCATCACCGTTTTCAACTAACTGTCTCTGCTTTTCTGATCACCATATAGCCCTTTCACCCTTTCCCCACATGCATTATTTGTTAAGGCTACTGTGACAAAGTACCTCGAACTTGTGGCTTAAACAACTGAAATATATTCTCTCAGTTCTGGAGTCTAGAAATCTGAGACCAAGTGTTAGCACAGCTGCTTTCTTCTTATGCTGAGAGGAAGAATCTCTTCTATGCCTCTCTCCTAGATCCTGGTAGTTTTCTAACAATTTTCGGTGTTTCTTGGCTTGTAGCAGCGTCACCCCAATGCCTGCCTTTGTATTCACATCACCTTCTCACCGTTTATAGTGGAAAGTCTGGATTTTTAAATAAATGAGGTTGCGATAACTTAGGATATCTCACCCAAAAATTATTCTAACAAAATTGGGAATGACTAAGTATGGTGAAATCAAAATATAAGAATACAAAAGTTTCTTTACATTTTAATATTTCTATATTAGAGATAGGAAGGTCTTCGACCATACTATAAAAATCCCTAGAACTCCTATTCAAGAAAAGACTGATCATTTTTATGGCAAAAAAAAAAACTTGCAAAGGTTAGATATGCCATAAGCAAAATCAAAATATAAATGAAGACACAAGAGCATAGCTGCAATTCATATCATGTTGTCTAATATAGCAAGAGCTGCTATTAATTTTGAGAAAAAAAGAACTAAGAAACAAATAGAAAATAGGCTAAAGGAATGAACAGAAAGTTCACAGTAAAATAAATTAAACATCTTTTAAATATATGGAAAAATGTACTCCATATTACCATTAATAAGATTAATACAAATTAAATCTACATGAAATTGTAATTTCTCCACTATCAGATTGGCAAAAAGTTCAAAAGCTTTCTAATATGTTCTTTTAAAGAGTTGTTAGAAAATAGACTTCTAAATACATTGCAGATGTTGAAGCAAAATTACACAACCTCAATGGAGACAGTTTTACATTATCTAACAAAATTACAAATATATGTATACTTATCCCATATAATACTGTCACTGTAATTTATTCTATAGGTATGCAATTGTTTGAAATGACGTTTGCAATGCTAATCATTGTACAACTATTTATGATAGTAAGAGATTAAATATAGTCCACGTTCCCCTCAAACGTGAACTGGTTAAATAAAAAATGCTATATCTACATGATAAAATACAATACAGAAAATATATATAAAAAAAAATAAAGAAGTTTCTCAGTTCTAATCTGAAGAGACATTCAAGATACAGTGTTAAATGAAAAAGAGTAAGGTGAATAATTGTGTATTTATAAAAGTAGTTTATATAACAAATGAGATAGAATTATATAAAAATTTTCTTTGATAAACAAAAAATTACTGGGAAGGCAAACAAAAACTCATTCTATCTGTAAGAAATGAAAAGATAGATTATGAATAAGAGCAAAACTTTTTAGTAAATAAATTATATTTTATTAATCTATTAATGTTTGATCATTAATTATATAAATTTATTATCTATTTATAAAACTGTAATGGCACCTTATTTTTTGATCAAAAATTCTGAAATGATAATAGAATTGTTGAGACTTTTGAAAAAATACAGATTGTTTTACACTGTTCTGATATAATAAATTAAAACTTACCTGAAAGACATTTGCATACCCTATCAAAAGTATGTATACCCTTGGACCCACTTCTAGGAATTTACCCTGCTTATGTTCTTGCACATATGAAAAAACTATGTGTATACAAGGATATTTTTTATTGCAGCTGTGATTACAATAACGAAATATAGAAAACAATGTAAATATTGTTTAATTGAAGCCAGTATAATTGGAACATTCATAAATAGAATTCCATGTAGTCATTAAAATAAAAGATTGTTCTCTGTGTGATTTCCAAGATACATATTTAGGAAAAGACAAGAAGCAGAGTACTGTGTGTAGTTTGCTGAAATTTTTGAAGAAGTATAGTTAGAACACATGTTTATGTGCATAAACATCATCTCTTGAAGAATACATAAGAAACTAGCTGTGGTTATTTATGCAAAGGGAATTCTGTAGTATAGGAGCACCGGTTTTGATTAAGAAGTAATTTTATGCATATCTTTTTCTTCCTTTAGGAATATTTACCATATACATGTGTACCTTCCCAAAGTAATAAATAAAATGTACTTGTTAAAATCAGATAATAATGGATAGTCTAAATTCCTTATAGGAGATCCAATAATGTAAAGATAGATAACTGACCATTAGCTTTTGCTATTAAAAGTCATGAGAGATAGGACATGGTGGCTCACACCTGTAACCCCAGCACTTTGTAAGGCTGAGGCAGGAAGATCACTTGAGCCCAGGAGTTCAAGACCAGCTGGAGCAACATGAGAGCCTGTCTTTATAATAAATAAATAAATAAACTGTTTTTTTAAAAGAGAAAAAAAAAGTCTTTGGAGACATAGAGAAGAGGAACTTTAATTGAAGGGAAGATAAAATATTGTTTCAAAGAAATACAAGGGAAATGTGAGGGAAGAAAGTAAAAAAAAGATGTGAAAATAACTCATTTAAGGTAATTTGCCTTTTATGCTTCATAACTAATAGCAGAGACATAGAGCAGTAACTGGAAAGGGTAACAAGAATCTAGAGAAAATTTTTATTTGTTTCTTTGTTTGCCGTAAGATGGAACATGTTTCAGAACGTGCAACGTCAACAAAAATAATTCAGTACATAAGGAATATTGGCCTAGGAGATAAAGAATATAATTGCAGGAGCATCATTCTCTGTGAGTGAGTGATGTGGGATCTAGTGCACCATAGGGGGTTAGCCTCTGGAGCACCATGCATTTGTTTTATTAGGGGGGAATTCACAGTGTGTGGAATATTATTCCATCAATCTAAAGTCATTCAAAAATAATTATAGTTTTTATTCTTAATGTTAAAAAAGCACAACTATTTTAAGCTCCACAGTGAGTAGGCAAGCAATGTAAATAAAAAATAAATGTGCTAAAGTAGCTATATAGATATGAGGACCATAAGCAGATGAATAAAATGTTTGTTTGAAAATGTTGTTTTATATTGCATTAAGTATTATATACATCATTTGAAAATATCAGATTACTGAACATGTATATATCCAAATTTATTTTCATATACTTTGAGTAACAAAATAAATAATCACTGCTTTGTGACATACTTAAATAAAAGGAGCTCAGTCTAAGAATCTATGTGTAGAAAATGTATAATTGTATGTGTTGTATAAATAATTTCAATGTTGTTTATTACATGTAAAATTTTCCGAACAACTTAAATTTTAGCAGAATTTGACCATCCAAATAGAAACCCAGCTCAATTACAAATTGATTCACATATAACCGAACACAAATTGTATGTGTAAATTTAACTTTTGATCACTCTTGCTGTGCAACAAATTACCGTCATAACTTGGCATTTTAAAACAATAAAAATGACTCTGAGAATATTGCTCCTTATTCTAATTGTATCTGAAAAGAAGGAGAGGTATTCTTTTCTTGAGTCCCCAAAAGAGAACAAGAAAATCATTTTGATTGTTTCTGAAGGTCTCAGATACCCTGCACTGAGAGTAAAGAGGGGTCATATTTTCCAAAGAAAAGCTCTAGCTTTTCAATATCCAGGGTCTTTTAAAGAGTTGGGAGTAGCCATACACTAAGAAAGCATAGGATAAGTCTATACTGAATGTATTAATCAAGATTCTCTAGAGGGACAGAACTAGTGGAATAGACATATCTATATAAAGGGGGTTTATTAAGTATTAACTCACATGATCACAGTGTCTCACAATAGGCTGTCTGCAGGCTGAGGAGCAAGGAGAGCCAGTCCAAAGTTCCAAACCTAAAGAACTTGGAGTGCAGTGCTCAAGAGCAGGAAGCATCCAGCAAAGGAGAAAGATGTAGGCTGGGAGGGTAGGCCAGTCTCTCTTTTCATATTTTTCTGCCTGGTTCTATTCTAGTCACAGTGGTAGCTGATTCAATTGTGACCATCCAGATTAAGAATGGGTCTGCCTTTCCCAGCCCACTGACACAAATGTTAATCTCCTTTGGCAACGCCCTCACAGACACACCCAGGATCAATACGTTGTATCCTTCAGTCCAATCAAGTCGACACTCAATATTGACCATCACACTGAAAAACTCAAGAAAACAAATATGGTGAGTAACAACACAGCATAGAATCAACTCAGAATGCCTGGGTTGTCCATACTTTATACATTTTTAATAAAAAGTTTGGCCCTTGAAGGGCTCTTGGAAGGGAAACTCTAAGCCTTTGGACAGTGTTGTCTGATAAGAGTGTCTTAGTTTTCCTGGGGCCTTTGGCTGCATTTTATCACTTTGTCCTTTTTAGGTTCTGGAGGCTGAGTGACTAAGGTCAGCCAAGCAGATATTCAGCTGCGCCTACCTGATCAATCCACAGTAAAATCCCTGGACACAAAGGTTCAGGTGAACTTCCCTGAGTGATAATACTTTGTAGTAATACACATCGTTTTTTTGTAGAACTAAGCACTGCCTTTAAGATTCTACCAGGAGAAGACATGTGGAAACTTGTGCCTGGTCCCACTAGGGACTCTGTCCTACACCCCTTCTTCTGTTAATTTTAATATGGATCATTTTCTGCTGTAATAAATTGTGACTATAAGTATAATGGTTTTCTGAATCCTGTGAATCCTTCCGTTGAATCATTAAATCTAAGAGAGGTCTTGAGGATCCTTGTTACAGTTATGTAGTTAAAACCAACATTTCAGAAGATGGCTAGGCTCAGTTGAAGAAGGCCTGCATACATTAGAGGGGCTTAACTCTAATTGTGGTGACCTTAGAAAGTTAGGTATAAGTACAGGTAGTTGAATTTAGCAAATCCAAAAGAATCAAGTGATGTAGATAATGAGCAATTCAGTGGAGACCGTAATCAGCTAAAAACCAGAGATATGCCAGGCATGGTGGCTCATGCCTGTAATCCCAGCACTTTGGGAGACCGAGGCGTGTGGATCACAAGGTCAGGAGTTCGAGAGAAGCCTGACATAAACATGGTGAAACCCCATCTCTACTAAAAATACAAAAATTAGCTGGGACTGGTGGCACACACCTGTAATCCCAACTACTCAAGAGGATGAAGCAGGAGAAACGCTTGAACCCGGGAGGCAGAGGTTGCAGTGAGCCAAGATCGGGACACTGCACTCCAGCCTGGGTGACAGAGCAAGACTCCATCTCAAAAAAATAAAAAGAGACCAGAGATACAGAGATACTTACTCTGAATTTGAATTACTGTAAATATTCAAGACCTGATTGAGCATATCATTAATATTTTGCTAGATATGCAAGGCTAAATTTAAGATGATTTAGCTGTGTATCTCATGTCATATGGTTCAACACAGTAATTTTATTTTCAGAAATGACTCCAAAGATAATAATTTAAAATTGGGAAAATCCAGATATAAAAATATATTATCATAGCATTATAGAAAATATTCAAAATTAAAGTACATCAAATGTTATATTAGTTGCAATTATGTATATAATAACACATTTTCTTGATTTAATATTATTGTTTGTATATAAACATATTAATTTAAAAAGCAGAATATGCAACTACATATCTATTTTATAATTTTTAATATTTTAAATTAAGATTATTTTAAAATATTGAAGCTATGCATGAAATGGACTTGATAGACTCGTTTGTGGCAATTAAATTATTTTAATTAATTTGAAATAGGACAATAACACGGGAAGCAAAAAGCACGTATTTCTTAGACATCTGTTTAAGTCTTGCAGTTCCTTGTAAATAGTGGTATTCACACACACACACACACACACACACACACACACACACACATTCAAACTACTAAAAAAATACTCAACAACAGAGTATCACAGATATTCTTGCAAGAGAGGGAGAAAGTCACTTGTCAATGAGAAAGATGATTCACTCCCACTTAGTCCAGGAGGAGGATGGGTAGCACTGGGAGCCCAGGAGCAGAGAGCTTTCCCATTTTTTCCCTCCTTGGCATGACTCTATCTTAATGTGTTCTGTATGTAGTGATTGAATAACAATAGTCGCTTTTCTCAAACTATGCTGTCTTAATCATTAAATAGCATTCAGACTTAATGAAAACATTTGTCCAGAAGACAGAGTAACATAAACAATTTATCATCATTCCCAGTGGTCAAACATAAACATTTTCTGAATTAGATATGGAGTTCTGCCGTGGCTTAGTGGAAATCACTATATGGCAAAGGCTCTGCAGTTTTAAGGCAGAATAATTTGTTTTGTGCCACAGTAGAAATATTTACTTTGGATGAAGAGTAGTGTTCAGGAAAAGAAAAACTGCTGACCAAGGGGAATAAATGCTGGCTTCAGAAATTGAATGTTAGCAGCATTTTCTAGCCCTGTATCTTTATTAGGAAGTATTATCTTACACTGTTTTCTTTGTTTTAGGGTTTCATTTATTCTTTTGGGAAAAGAATTCCTAAAATATGGAAGCATAAATATAAAAACAAGGAATCAAACCCTCCTAATGTCCACTTTGCACCCATCCATCTTAGTTTGGTGATTATTCTTCCAGATGTATTTCTTACTGATATGCAGAAATATACTTAGCTATTATTAATAATAGAAAAATAGAACAGCCTTGTACAAATTATTCATCTTTTTTGTCTTACAAATTAAACATATAATGCACATCTTTCTACGGCACTCAATGTATTTCTCCTCTTTCTTTTTCATGGCTGCACTGTACTCACTTTTATGGATCTATCATTTGATAGCTGTTCTTTTATTGATAGAAAAGTAAGTCATGTTCATCGCTGTACTCTTACTAGCAGTGCTGCGTGAACATCTGTGTCATCACATAATTTCTGTAAAACAGCTTCCTGTGTACAATTAAAATTTAATGTACACTTATACATTATTCCCAGGAAAGATTATTAGCAAATAGTTCACTCACCAAGGGGATGTGAGTGCCCTGCTTCCTTCATCTCTCCACAGGATGTTAAAAAGTTTTAAATTGCTTGCCATTCTGATGGATGAAAATAATATCAGTGTAACGTATTAATTAGAAATTCTGTATTGCTAGAACAGAAATGTCTCAAAGATGCAGTGATATCTAGATGATATTTAACTTTAGCTACTCAGATGTATAATAGATAGATATTGATTGTCTATAGCTGTATCAATACTTACATTTTACCAAGAAGTGTATGTAAAATTAGCTATATAAAACATGGTAACACCAAATATTGCTATGTAGATTGTGTCAGTCTGGTGATATGATAAGCTGATATTACAATGAAAAGTGATTTTCATTTGAACGACTTCCATTTAAACTACAATTTGAACAATTTAGCAGATTAACTTGGATTGCGTATCTATAACTAAAGACGGTTTAAGGGACAGACATAAGGCTAAAATACTTCTGTTCGGCTTAGCATCACTACATCATGTAGTCCAGACATGCAAAAATACAAAATGGTAACAATGGCACTTACGTGGAGTCTGCAATAACTTGTTTTTCAACTAAGTTCAGTTATTGTTTTCCTAAATCTTGAGTTGTTTGCCTTCAACTTAACCAACAACTCATCTTTCAAGCCAATATTATGTTCTGGCAGACATCAATATCTGTGAATGGAATGGTAAACAAAGTTTAATTATGTATGTATTTACTAAGCATTTTCTTTTTTTTGCCCTAATCCATGTTTTAATCCATACCAGGATAACACCATGAGCTATATTTCAAAATTCCCATCTGCAGAAATTTCTAACAAAAATCAAATCTTTTGTGCACATTTATTTGTACTTGGAAAATAGGCCTGTATTTAAGAAAAAAAATGCAGTTAAAATGATTATTGAAATTGTGGAAAATGATTTTGCATAACAAGTAGAGACTAAGAAAGCAAAATTGTGATGATTTCAGTGTAAAATAATCAGAAACCGATGCATTATATATTCTGTTAACTTTTTCTTTCCTTTTTTAATCAAGAGAGCAGTATTCAGCAAAATGTATTTTAGAATCTAGTGAATGTTAAAAAATATAGGGCCCTTTTTAAAATTTATCTTAAAGCAACTTACAAGCAGAAGTAAGTTGAATGAGTTTTAATTTTCTTACCCCTTCCTTCCTCCCACCCTCCCTTTCTTCTTTCCTTCCCTTCCTCCCCCATCTCTCCCTCACCCTTCCCTCCCTCCCTTCCTTCTTTCTTTTCTCCCTTCCTTCCTTCTTTTCTCCCTTCCTCCCTCCCTCCCTCCCTCCCTTCCTTCCTTCCTTCCTCTCTTCCTTTCTTCTTTTTTTCCTCCCGTCCTTCCTTCACAGATATTACGACCTACCCTATTCTTTGGTGAACTGGAGCTTCCTCCCACACAGATTTATAAAATAATTTTAGACTGTACACTTTCTAGGAAACTAGTGCCAAGCAGTTTTATTTAAGTAATATATCAGTAATCATTAGGCTAAATAACCTGGATCATCAAAAATAAATAATATGAAAATATTATATTTTTATATATGTCCTTATATTTCCTGTCTTGCTAAAAACATAAGTTTTAACTCTTATTACTATTATTTTCAAAAATTCACCAAGACTTTCTTTTTTCTGAACTCTTTTTCTGTTTATTTTACTCTTTGTTTGGGGTTTTGCTTCATTGTGAAAAACTTCATATTAATCTACTCATTTTTAAAAAATATTTTTCATAGCTCTGCATTTACTGAAGTAGCAAAAGGACATATTAGGGAGCAATACATAAATCCTTCCTTTGTTTACATCTTCACTCCTCAAACTATTGAAGTGAATAGGAAGTCCAGGGTATTCATTAAGCTATAACTATTACAGGTTGCTGATAGGGAATGAAGCCGCCTAAAAGCAAATCTTTCAAAATATGTCTTATTTTATTAAGGATTTTCTCTGAAAATAATATAAAAATTACATGTAGGGATCTAGAAGTATGCGATGAGTCATTTATATTTAACACAAAATAATAATGACCTCCAGGTTTAAGCCTTTCATTATGTAGCTCATTGAAATAATGAGTTTATTTAATATTTCTATTTTTTAAATATGAGCCAAATTTTAAAAAGCACAATGTTATATAAAACAAAATAACATTTTCTGAAATTAAAGGTTTTATTTATTTGTGGCCCCAAATTATCTTTTCCTATTTTCCCTATTTTGTTTTATATTAATAAATGGGAAAGATAAAAAGAAAAAAATAGAGAAGTATTTTGCCTTTTAATCAATCAATGAGGTTAACAACTAGGACTTGGATCCCTGGGGCAATTAAATAGCTTGTTTAAGCATAGGTACAGTCTATAATTTTGATTATTATTCTCTTCAACTATTTCATTTCATAGATGCCAATGTGCTCTTAAGATAGCCAATGCTGGCCCATCGTTGCACACTCGGAAATCTCAGCTATGCATTTTAATCTAAGCACAACAATTGACTGTGAACTGTGGGTCTTCCAAAATAAGCACAGCTGTGATCTTCATATCTTTAACAGTTCCCTCCCAGTAATGCACAACTGTCAGAGATGCTCAGTTATTCCAAATGTAAAGTTTGAAAGATCAGCCTTCTGAGAAGCCACAGGAATTGCTTCCTAAGTCTAAGAGTTATAACAAACCATGACTTTTTGTGTGGAGAAACAGCTTCAGAGCTGAACAACTTAGCAAAACATTTCACTAAAGCATACAAACCAAGTTGGGCTGATTCCAAAGGTTTCACCTTAGATTGGTCAAGGAAAGTAGACAGCATACATCTTCCTCTAACGTGTTTAACACTAACGCTTACAGTCAAGGAACTCAGGGGTCCTCTCTGTGACAATATAAAATCTGTCATGCTGAATGACTTTATATGCAATCATCAGGGTGATAATGTAAACCATGAGTGCTTAAAATTAGTTAGAATATTATGCTCTAACACAGAATTGTATTTTATGAAGATGGTATAAACCGTGCATTATAGTAACTAGAAATTATTTATGGCTAGTTGGAGATATAGAATAACCTAAAATCATATACAAACCTATGCTTCTATTTTTCTACTTTGAACTTAGTCAGCATATATTTCAATACTAAATCATCCGTTGTGGAATTCTGAGAATCATGAAGTCAGATAAATAAGATACTTCCAAAAACACTTCTCTAATCTTTTAGTGCACAAAGAAAGATATGTATTATAACAAATATGTTTTTTATTCTACTTTTACCTCTAGAATTTCTCAAATTCTCCTGCATTTAGCATTCCAAGAACAAACAATATATACATTCATTTGGAAAAAATTAATCTATATCTTTATATAACTATATATATGTATTTATAAAATATTAACATCTATGCATATATAAATATCTATCTATCTACATTTTTTAAATGTTGCTTGTCTATAACCCCATTGCCTCTAACTCTTGCCTTCAACCGATATCAGACAGATAACTAGGAAACATTGAAGAGCTTGGATTTTACCAGTTGGTAAATTAAAACTCATTCCATATTCTCTTTTTTAAATCTACTATCTGTTTACCCCCTCATACTACATCAAGAGGAAGTAGGTGGAATATAAGGAATAACCTATTTACCTCCCTTTACTCCCCTATACAGCAAATATCACTCTAATAACAAAAGGGAAATCGGAAAATGTTAGTATCCGTTTTGTTGATGGTTAAGTGTTCTTTCAAAACCCTTAATATTATTATGTGGGTACAACTGGCTTTTTTTTTTTTCAAATTAACTTTGAGGTTGTAGAACTATTTTAATTGTTTTATTTATTTATTTTCAATGGCAGATGCTGTTCTCATCAAGCTGAGGGGGAAAATGCCTTGGTTTGTAGCTGAAGCATTTGGGAAAGTTCTTTATGCCATTTAAAAACTACATTTGCTTCAGAAAATAGCATCATGTGACAGGACCATAGCAATCATAACACCTCAGGTGCCAGAAAACACTCAAGCTGGGTGGCTCAGATGACTCCAAATCCTTAAGAATCCTTTCTTTTTCTTTTTTTTTGCAGTAGAAATTCCCTACAGTGCATTAATTCCTATATAGAGCTAATAGCAACTCTGTTTCTAAAGCAACTGGTTTGTGGTTCATTAGTCTGCAAACCAGAGAAATAACAGACACATATCACCGACATTTAACAAAGCTATCTCTCTTTTCTTTTTTGCCCTTTACCAGAGTCTTTTTGTAGGAAAACACTTCTACAAATGATTAATTGAATTATTTCTGAATAAGCATTTTCTCCTTCAAATTATCTAAAGTTTTAAAAAGTCCATGATATTATTTTAGCTATTGTTAAAGACTTTTTTTCCCCTCTTCTGTGTCTGTATATCAAATAATGTCTAGAATAGTCGCTCTTGCATCTGATATCTGAGACATTGAATCACAATTAATTCTGTAACCATTAAATGTGCTCTGAATAAAGAGACCACCTAAACAGGTTTTGTGTGAGCAACAAGGCTGTTTATTCACTTGGGTGCGAGTGGGCTGAGTCCAAAAGGAGAGTCAGTGGAAGGTGGTGAGATAGAAGCTGGTTTTATAGGTTTGGGGTAGGCACTGGAAAGTTATAGTTGAGGGCAGTTTTTGCAAACTGGGGGGATTATCACAGGGTCCAGTGTCACAAGGTTGGCTTATCAGTTGAGGCAGGAACAATGGCAGAATGTCACCAGGTTGGTTAATCAGGCACTGCAGGAGCTAGTTATTCTTCTTTTGCAATTTTCCTGTTACCTCAGACTTTCTGGCTCCAGGAGGCCATCTGGAAGTATACATGTGGCTTACAAGGGTCAAAATGGCTTGACTATGGTGTAGTCCACGGTGCAGTCAGTTCAAAGGACTTTACAGTAATCTTGGCAATATTTGTTATGGAGAATAGACAGGTTTGATTATTTGTCATCTTTTACAAGGATAATGTTACTATATAACATATGTGAATCTACCTCTGAAAAATAAGATGTTTAGTCATTTTTTCTAGATTATTTTCACTCTGCATTGCCATATGGAGAAGAAAAGTTATCAAAGATGGCCACAATTGTCCACGTTCCTAAGTTTTGCCAGAATGAAATATCATAGCTTTACCAAGTCTTCTTTCCTCTTGGCAGATGAATCTTACAGCTGGTACCACACTTCATTTCTAAAGGAACTTCCCTTCTTCAGATGTCTTGGCTTAGAGTGGACTGACATTCCAAAGAAAGTTTATTAAGAAAAGGAAAATGAGAAAAAATAAAATATAAAATGAAGACATAGATGTGTTTACATACAGACTCCCTTTTCTGAAGGTAGCTGAAGCCTAAACCACAGATAATTCATCTAAAGACTTAGAATTTGATTTTTTCCTGTCAATTCTGTCTGATATTACTTCAGGAAGGCCAACTTCAGATGGGTACTCTGAGTTGGTAGTAAAGTTCCCGAGCAATACCACAATATTCTTCTTTCCTGTCTCTTTTGCTGTCTATTGTGTTATAACTTAGTTCAGATCAAGTCTTGATCTCTAGTTCAGATATGAAAAACAGAATCCTAGTCTCATCCAAAATAAGTTCTCTCTCCTCAGACTAACCAGTAACTTCTCAGATATTGTCTTGTTTGCATTGGAGGTCTCCTTCCTAAAATGATTATTATAAATCCCATGAAATTCTTCTCTATAATGCTTATTTTATATATATAATGAAAAGATAATTCAAATGCCATTATAGATCAAAAAGGTAATATGAATATGTAAGATAGTGCTGGGGACAGTGGCAAAATAATTATTGTATCTCAGTGAATGTCAAAATATGATCCCCAGATCAATACCATCATCTATTATCTAGAGACTTATTAGAAATACAAATTCTCAGCCCTTCCCCAGAAGCATTCAGAAACTCTGGAAGTGATACCCAATAATCTGTTTTTTAAAAAGCTCTCCAATGTCAGATACATGCTAAAACTGATGAAGATTTGTTCTACCCTAAAACATTATTTTTTTATTTATTACAAACATAGCAGTGGATTATTGTGTTTATTTTTATTTTTGCTAGACTTGCCTCTGGGTCATTGCTATGGTTAGAATGTTGGTGCCTGTATTAGTTCATTCTCACACTGCTATAAAGAAATACCTAAAACTGGGTAATTTATAAAGAAAAGAAGTTTAATTGGCTCATGGTTCCACAAACTATACAGGAAGCATGGCTGGGATGGTCTCAGGAAACTTACAATCATGGCAAAAAGTGAAGGGGAAGCAGCCTCATCTGACATGCCAGAGCAAGATAAAAAGAAAAGGCCGTGGGTACTACACGTTGTTAAACAACCAGAAGTCATGTGAGCTCACTCACTATCACGAGAACGGCAAGGGGGAAGCCAGCCCCATGATCCAATCACCTCCCACCAGGCCCTTCCTCTAAAACTGGGGATTACAATTCAACATGAAATTTGGGTGGGGACATAAATCCAAACCATATTATTCTGCCCTGGTCCATCTGAAATCTCATATCCTATTCACATTGCAAAATGCAATCCTCCCTTTTCAACAGTCCTCCAAGTCTTAACTCATTTCAGCATTAACTCAAAATTCCACAGTCCAAAGTCTCAGCTGAGACAAGATAAGTCCCTTCAGCCTATGAGTCTGTAAAATCATAAGCAAGTTAGTTAGTAACTTCCAAGATACAATGGGGATATAATTATTGGGTAAATATTCACTTTCCAAAAGAGAGAAATCAGATAAAAGACAGGGGCTGTAGACCCCATGCAATTCCAAAACCCAGTAGGTTTGGAATTATAATATATTAAAGCTTAAAGCAAAAAAACAATCTCATTTGACTCCACGTCTCACATCTGGGGCACGCTAATGCAAGAAGTGGACTTCCAAGACCTTAGATAGCTCCACCCTTGTGGTTCTTTAGGGTATAGGCCCTGTGACTGCCTTCATGGGCTGGCATTGAGTAGCAATGGCTTTTCCAGGTGCACAATGCAGGCTGTTGGTGGATCTACCATTCTGGGGTCTGGAGAATGGTGGCCCTATTCTCACAGCTCCACTAGGCCTCTGTGTGGGCGTCTAACCCTACATTTCCCCTCCAAATTGTCCTAGTAAAGGTTCTGCATGAGGGCTTTGTCATTGCAGCAGATTTCTGAATGTATTCATCCATACATTCAGAGGATGTGTGGAAACATCCAGGCATTTCCATACATCCTCTGAAATTTAGGCAGAGGCTCCCAAGACTCAACTCTTCCCCTCTCCACAACCACAGGCCAAAGCCATGTGGAAACCACCAACATTTGTGTTTGCACCCTCTGAAGCAAGGGCCGGATCTGTGCCTTGGACCCATGGGCAGGTTTGAGCTGGAGTGGCTGGAACACAAGGTACCAAGTCCTGGGGCTGTGCAGCACAGTGGGGCCCTGGGCCTGACCCATGAAACAATTTTTCTTTACTCAGCCTTTAGGCCTGTAATGGAAGGAGCTGCTTCAAAGGTCTCTGATATCCTCTAGAGGCATTTTCCCCGTTGTTTTGCCTATTAACGTTTGCCTCTTCTTTACTTATGCATATTTTGGCAGCTTTGAATTCCTCCTAAAAAATGTTTTGTTTTGTTTTTTGTTTTTTTCTACCACATGATCAGGCTGAAAAATTTCCAAACTTATTGGGAACTGGAGTAAAGGTCACACTTGTTATAACACATTTGAACTAAATAATATATGATGATTACATATACAGATGTTTTATGTAATCATCATATCTGGTTTAATATAACTGAAAAATGTTTCTTGGACTGATACTGCAAACCAACCTTAAATAGAAGTGGAACAACTTTCAATAATCTAATTATTAAACTGAGTTGACAATGGTTGAAACTAAACATGTATAATAACCAACAAAATCAACCAGGATTTTACCTAAATTTAAATAAACCAAAAGCAGAGTTGAAATATGGAATAATTCTTTTGGGTAAATTGAACTAGCAAAGTAATCTGAAAGGGCTTATTACTCTGAAAACTGGTGAGAGCAAGCAGGAATATAGGCATCAAAATGACATCATTTTTATGTTTATAACTTTCTCCAAAAGGAAAGTTCATTGGTTGCATAAGTGAAGGAAACCTTAAAGAAAAATGTGTCTAAAAAGTGGCTTGGTCCTAGAATTACAAATCTCCACTAATGAATACATTTTTCAGGATTATTTAGGTATTGACTAATTCTAACACAAACATTCTAAATATTTACTTTTTCATTCAAGAAATATTTATTGAAAGCCTACAAAGTGTATAGGACTGCATTAGCTGATACATTGAAAGGATACACACTTAAGCTAGATTTGAATATTTGCATTAACAAATGTCAAAGTCGAATTGGGTTGTTTGTAAGTGTGCGCATGTGTGCACCTTTGGTCATGTTTACTTGCATACTCACAAATATATAGGGTGGAGTCTACTCTAGGATGAAAAGTAGAATTTAAGTAGGTCTGAGAATATGTACAATGTTCCAAAATTAAGCCTATAAACTATATTGCCAACAATGTCTCAACTTCACCGCAAGGAATCATTAGCAGAAATATCCATTTATCAGCCTTTGTAACATGTACAGTGCAACACATACCAGTGTACTAGTGTTATGGATCGGGTCGTGTCACAACTTCATCTATTGAAGTCCTAACCCCCAATAACACTGAAAGTGCCTTTATTTGGATGAGCACACAAGGAGATCACCATACGATGATGCATCTACAAGCCAAGGAAACCCAGAATTTCTCATTTAACCACCAGGAGCTAGAGGAGAGAGGCATAGAACAGATTCTTCCTCACAACACTCAGAAGGAACAAACCCTGCCAACACTGTAATCTTAAACTTCTCCTTGGTATGAATTATAAAAATTATACGAATGCATTATCTAAACATGGGAAGAGTGTTCAAAAGGTGTCAAGCATCCAAAATATAAACAACTTTCATACATTTATCTGTGAATATAAATTTGTGCTTTTATGGTTCAATTTCTCCCCTACCCTATTTTTTTTTTCCAAAAACCAGAACGGTTGTCTCTGTAGTCTGTAGTTTGTTGCCTCTTTGATATTGCTGTAAGTTCTAGGTGCTAATGTAATATATTGGCATTTTGGGAAGCAACAGAAGACTATTGAACCTTAATCTGCATTCTGATCCAGTCTCCTCACTACTGTCCTTACCTCGTTATTCCCAAACATAAACCCCACTGGGTCCCTGTGATATATCCTTGCAGTTCAATGAAAAATGTATATATACCACTTTAAGCCCTACACCCTGCATAACATAGATTTATCATGCATTAGTTTAATGTAAGTACTGGGCATAGGGATTCACCAAACCCTCATTTGAGAAGTAAGACACAGTCTTATCTGCTCTCATGTACATAAGCCTATCTGAGGTTTAACATTCTTCTCTCCTAGTCTAACCTCTCATTCTCACACCAGGATCATACTCTATACATGTTTCTTGAGTTTCTCATGGTCGTAGATCAACATTTAGCCATCTTGTTTACATTAGTCTTCCACCTTTCTAGTTTGTGGCCACTGGGCTATAAAAAGAGTCTCTAATTAGTCATCTATTTAAAAATAATTATGGCATAAACTTTATACTGTTTCTTTCTAGGTTAATCTTTGGAAACACAAGAGCTAAGAACTTACACTAATTCTTTGGTTTTCTGCTAAAACATACCTGCCTGAATAACTGAATGTACATGTCCCAGTTGTAGGACTGTGCTTAGAAACTAGTGCAAGCTTTAAGGGGTAGGGAAGGAACATCTCCGACTCTGGTGTATTTTTTCCATATAAAGAGATGTCCACTGGTATGAAACCCTTGACATTTTGCTGTTCCCTACTGTCAGTTTCTTCCAACATTAAAGGCTTGGTATTATAAATTTATTGTGTTGTCCAAATTTATATGGTGGTTGCTAAAACTCAGTAAGAAGGCACCAAATAATGGCAAAAACAATTTTCAATTAGCAATGCTAGAATCACTATATGTGAGAAAATACTTTCAATGTAATCAACTTCTGGGAGAGTACAGATGCCAAAATAGAAAATGATTTCCAAACATTTAACAAAAAAGTCAAAGGATAGTTTTTTCTCATAAAACCCTGTTAGGTAAAGCTTTCCTGGCAATGGTTTGTCTGACATTGAATCTCAGAATTGATGATTGTGTTGGGTGGTTCATATCCTCTTCCAGGAAGAAACCAGTATTTGTGTCTGTAAAACACTTACTCTCTTATCCATGACTGTATTTACTGATTAAAAAAAAAAAAAAGAACTCTACCAAATGTTCAGGGAATGTTTATCTTCCCATTCTTAATGATGAGGGGATTTTTCAGTTGGTACTGTATATGTAGGAGCCAATCCAAAAGAACTAACTTTGAAATTTACATCTGCTTTCTGTGGCAATGAAAACCAGCCCACCGTTATCATTTGTTCTGCTGGAATGTAACACATTAACTTGCATAGCAGTAGATCTAATAAACTATTTCTTCATAGAAACAGAAATACAACTTTGGGGAAAATGTTTCATGTTCTTAATAATAATTGAAATATTAAATTTAACATTTTACTTTCACTAATTTACTTACAGTATTTTGCATGAGTTTTAATTTAGAGCATAATAAAACTATTAAATTGATCATTTCTGCAAATAAATGTCTGAAAAGTAGAAAATAGCAATAACACTCTGTTCTCTATATTATAATAATACAACTTTTAACCTATTCCTACTTGTTGCTGATATAAATACTGAGTAGTTGAAATATTTTGGTTTTAAAATTATCATAATGTTAAAGATGCAGCATTTGTTCATGTAGTAGTTTTACTTGGAAAAATACTCTGATGAACACTTCAATTGGCATTGTCTACAAAGCATGTCTGGAAAACCACTCTTCAGAATAGTCTAAAACTTCCCATTGTCATACACACAATGAAATTTTATAAATACATTTTATTAACTGAGAAACTGAGAAATTCATATGCACATGAACATTCATATACATGCATTCCACAATTCAAATATTACATATGAAAAGTATTATATCTGCTAAATCCCAAGTTTTAAAATGTTTTACTATAAGCACCAACAATTGTGAAGGGTTCTGAAATTTTATACAAATTTCAACTGAACAAGTTAAGTCTGCTAAAGGTCCATGGATTTTGGTAGAAGACAAAAGACTCTGAGGTCAAAAGCAAAAGAAATATATGGAGTCCCTCACACTGTAACCAGATATAATCCAGAATAGGTTGCAAATTCACTACAATGATGGTTTTGACAGTTATGGTAATAATCTGAGCAGTGTACCCTTAAGCAACATCTTATTTTCTGTTTGACTTATCATAGAACCGGCTCTTACTGTGAGTGTCTACTTAAGTTACCTAGATATTTTGATAAGCAGCCAATATTTGTTTCCATAGTTAATAATTCCAAAAAGGGGTGTCTAACCTACCAGTCTGAAGTTTTCAAAGTGACAGATGAAACACCTAGGGCATTGGCAGGAGACCAGGAGTCAGTAAAATATGTCAAGGACCATCAGGGGATTGGCCAGAGCTGTGAGTATGGCTTTTAGTTCTGCTCAGAGTGGCCGTGTTTGCTTTGGATTATACTTAGCCAATTCTAAGGCTGAACACCTCACTAGTCCCATGACAATAATGGCTTTGAGTTTAGCTAAATCATCACTGAATCAAGCACAGGCATTAAATGTGCTTTGGTGGATCAAGGGCCCTAATGAGCTAGAAGCTTTGCTTCAGGTGGCAGAGTGGAAGATTACTGCGACTTTTTCATGTAATGCCAAAATGCTAGTAGGGCTAAAATGATTTTATTTTTCAGTATGTCATTTCCAATAGGCAAGTAAGGCTTCCTGGCTTCTTCCTACCTAGTTAGTTATTTAGTACAAATGTGCCTATTCCAACGTGGAAATGTCAGGCAACGGAGTCACTAGAGCCCTTGGTTAAGCATTCAGTTTTGATGAGAGCCTCATAGCAAGCTGATGGCTGCCTTCAAAAAAAAAGTATAAGTGAGAGCCACGTCAGGAAAGCAGTTAAGTCCAAAATCCTAGGGGCTACCTCTCTTTGCTCAGGACTCTAGTCAGCAAGATTATCAATCACAGATACTTTATAGCCCAAAATGGTCATTTTTGTTGGGACACCACAAAGATAAAGAACTTGTCACAACTGGATGGATAATTTCCAAAACAGTGTATTAGTTTAGATACCACTGAAAGAATGATTCTTTGTGGGACAGCGAAAGAATGATTCTTTGTGGGACAGCCAAAGAATGCATTAATTCACCATGTACTATCTTCAATACTTAAAAACTTCAATAACATGCTAATCCATTTTGTTGGCCAGTCATCCAAATAAATTGTAAATTTCATTGAATGCCAGAGGGGTTCAACATTGTGAATCTGTCTACGTAGTTCCATGAAACTTTACTTGGTGAACTAAGTTTTAAGTATTTAGCCATTGTCCGTCCTAACAGAGGTGTGATAACATCATGGTTATAACCTGATGACTTTCAATGGATCTGAATTTGGTGTAATAGCTCCAGGAGATGTTAAGCACTAAGAGAGTCCAAGTCTTGTCATTTTCCTTTAACAGGCAATACATACCATATTCTCCCATCTTTTAAGAGAAGGAGAGTACTCAAAGTGGCCCATGATACTGGTGAATTTTGTTCTCATTCAGCATAGGCACATGCTTTCCTAACTATTGTCTGAAAGAGAGATGGACCTTTCATATACTGAGGACATATCTTAGCACGAGTTGTTGCAATCAAATGGAACAAGGCTGACCACCAGTTCGGTAGGAATGTCTCCTGCCTAAAGGATAGTAAACAACAAGGATATTGTTCAGGAAGTTGTCTCTAACTATTTCAAGTTCTCATAACTACTGTCTTGTTTTCTTCTCATCAGCAGGCAACAAGGAAGAGGACTGCTTAGCCCAATTTACCATCCAGTTTGGTCAACACATTTGCTGTTTATTCTGATGGTGTTCCTTCAAATTCAGTTAATTGGCCTACCAAGCCCTATTCTTTCTTTCTAGAAAGCTGTATCTCTGTCAGCATCCCATCTTCATTCCCAAAGTTATGAAGAAGTATGAAAGTTTGAGATGTTACCTAAGCTGAGATCTAACAAGTTCCATGAGTACTGCTATACGGTAGACAATTTCTGGGTCAGTGCACAACAAGCAACATGAACATGCACAAATTTGGATCAGTTTCCCTTACCCCTGCATCCCATGGGATGGTGCAGAAGAGACTGGATGGATACTAGCACATGCAGTGTGGTTGAATTTAAAAAGAAACCTTGAGTTAAGAGTCTGCATTTCTATAATGGGAAGAAAGCATACCTATATTTTGCTCTAGAAGGAGACATTGTTCAAAGTTGTTCCTTTTACCAATATCCTTGAAATGATAATTTACAATAAAGTGTCTTTAGTACCCCTTCTCACAAAATGTGCAGAAATGATAGAGCCCTGTGAAGAAATGTTTTCCAATTTTGGTGCTTGGGTCTCTGATGGGTCTGCCCGCATAATTGTGACATTCATTCCTGCCATTTCATCATGTCAATGCAATTTTAATATATCTTTATTTTTGTGTTCTGCTCCTTTAATTACATGAATTAAGTATTCACTATCAGCTCATTCCTATAAACAGTATGGTAAGACTTGACAGTGAATTATTCTTCTCAGGAGACTACATTCATACAAGTTGACGTAGAAAGAAAATGCTTAAGTGAATATAACCAAATGTGTTATAGTATGTCTTTAAGCTCTATTCTTATAAAGTCCCCTATTGTCTTTCTTCCTCTCTTTTTAAGTTTTCCTTGATATCCAAATCTTTTGCAAATCTGTCTGCTTTATTGGCATGTTAGTTATGCTAATCTCCAAATGTATAATGTTTGTTTTACCATTTGGTCTTATATAAATATATTTAATTCAGCTGCTTATTTATCTATCTCTAGTTTAGAAACAGGACAGGGAATTTATCCATTTTATTCTCTAATTCTATCCCATATTATTTTGCAGTGCAAGGCCTTTGGTAGATGCTTAATAAATGTCATTTAATTTCAATTCATTTAAGTTTAGTCTATAGTCTGTGGAGGTAGAAACTAAATGGCTTGTTTTTGAAAGTATTTAATGTATTTTTTTCATTTTCCCTCATAAATCCTTGTGTGTGAGAGAATGTGTATGTATATTCAATTGATCATTTCCCCCATGGTGTAAAACTAAACTTAATTTGAGAAAAATATATGAAAAGAACATTTTAAAATATTAGTTTTATGTTTAATTTCCTAGCATCTACAATTATAATGAATAAAGCATTTTCCTATTGTTCACAGATGTTAAAACTCAGATTTCCATATTTAAATTTGGTGACATAATATCTTCCAAGAAAATACTGTAAAATAAAAAAAATTTTTGCTGTTTTGAAAAATTTTTTCTCACGTATTAAAGTGTTTTGAATAATCCTAGTTGCCATGAATCACTTTGGTTAACATATTTCAAAAATTATATGCCGAATTCTAAAATTTTAGATTTTTTTAAAGTGTCATATTCTTTAAGTATTTAAATTATATGATGCTGAGTCTGTGCCATGCTTATTGGGAAAAAATATTCTGTATATTACTTTTGTAGTAAATACAATCAGAAATATCATTTAGGTAGAGAGTTGTTTTCCATTGATCCACCTATCCAAATATTTAGATATCTAATATGTGACTGATGCTATAATAGAAGATGAGAGTCTAAGTGTGAGCCAGAGCTATATGGACCCTTACCTCTTAAAATTTAGTCTGGTGGAGGAAGTGCCTCTTCATCAAATAATCAAGCAACAAAATTCAACTATAGCAAGTGCTACAAATAAGAAATTGATGGAACTATGAATTGAATTTGCCTAGACAGAGGTTTCAGGAAAGGCTTCTCTTAGGAATGCATGACAGAGATATGAAAAAGAAATAGTTAACCACGTAGAAGTGGGAAGAAAGAACATTCTATGTGGAGGAAAATGCATATTCAAAAACATTGCTGAAGGAAGGACTAAAGTATATTTAAATCCCTGATGCAAGTCCCTGATAAAAGAGACTATAGCTAGAGAAGACAGAGAAGAGTCAGTATAAGCCTCAAGCTGAAGAATGAGAACTGAGACCTTCCTCATCAATGTAGTTTAATTATTAAGGATGAAGAACTGAGCCACCAGAGACAACTATGAATCAGTGATTCAGCAGATTTTTCTAGTGGTTTAAAGGAATTCTCGCCTTGGAAATTAGTCTGTAAACTAATAGATACCATCTCCGGTTCTTTTGTGAAGTTCCTACATGTCAATCTATCTGAATAATCAGTTGCTCCTCTGGGAAAGTAAGTCATTGATCAGAAGAATACATTGCTATCTTGGACAACTTGTGCATTTATCAAACAACAATTTACTTAACAAAATTCACTTCTAACCTGGGTCACTAAATACTAAGCTTTTATTATGATGCAAAATGTGCCCAATCCTAATAATTGTCCTAACTTAAAATAGTGCCCTATACCATTTGAACTCAGATTTCAAAACTTGATAAATATTGTCCCGTAGCTTTTTGCTTCTGAGATGCTGCTAAGACTGTCAAGGTGGTATCTTCCCTTATTACAATAGATCTAGTAAACTTAACTTTGTTGGATCAACAGATTGTGTAGTGACCTTTTTTAGTAGGAGGCAGTAAATGCAGGGACTTGTAGGCCAGATGAGGGATTTTATATTGATTTTTTAGTCCAACCTCCTAACCTATATACAACATAAAACCTGTGAAATGTTTCAGTTAGCAGATGGAAGGTAGCATTTGGGCAGCAATGATTAGAACTGTATTTTTAAATAACCACCCTAGCTTCAGTGTCATAAACTGATTGGAATATGCATGAATTGTGGAAGTCTAGAGACAATTACATCAGTGAAGTTTAGAGATGATGCCAGCTTTAAGATGATGAAAGTTGATATTATTAGAAATGGACAGTTTCAAAATAATAAATAATCCATAAGATAAAGGAATAGTGATCCAATAAGATGGGCAAAAGAAAGTAGGGTACCCAAGGTGTTTCCTCGATTTCTAACTTACGTAATGCTTATTTTCTGTAAGTTTTCATTTCCTTTTTTTCTATAAATTACTGAAAAGTATCTATTACTTTTGAAACACGATGACAAAACAGAAATGATATCCCAGGGTAGCCCTCCTGTTCAGCAGTCTGTTTTAAATTGTGAGTGTATGTTTTTAGAAATTTGACAACTAGACAACTTGATGTTATCCTTATCATGTTTTGGAGGAAACTGTCACAATGAAGGCTCTTCCAACAAAAGAAGGATCAGAATGACGTTTAAAGCACTTTGATCTATATGACCATGCATTGCAGATTTCTGGACTTCACATGAACAATGTGTGATTCAGTCCCAGTCTTCACGCAGCATATTGAGTTCGGAAATGCACAGTCATTTCTCCAAGATACCCCGGCAGATTCAGATTGGCTGGCCAAAAGTTGTCCCTGGTTCTCCACTCTATCTCTGCCTCAGGATCTAATCTCCAATATAAAAAATAAATACTGTAGGTTTTATGGTATAGATACCTCAACTCTTTCAAGCTCAACAAGTGATTATCTTGGGATTTTCATTATGCAAATGGCTTATGAGGTGGAAGTGTCTCATCACATGGTGGGGTGAGTCATGAAAGAGTTACTGCAGCCCTTACTAGGCAGAGGATCTGTTTTGGGTTTTGGGTTTTTTTTTTTCCTTTGAATATTTAAGGGACTGTGAATTGAGGGATAAGTGGTTGCCAGGATGATGATTGGAGGTAGTCCAGCTGGTTCATTCACCTCTTAATATTTAATCAGCCCTGAGAGAGATAACTGGCCTCAGTTACTGGCAGATCTCTTTAGAATACCAGGTAATTAAGGCCTTTTTTTTTTTTAATGTTCGACACTGCTCACTATTATTAGGGTAGGAGGAAAAAAACAGAAAAATGCCCTGGTATATCATAAAAGATTAATTTTAATAACATTATTTTATTATTTATTTACTTTAACCCCTTGCAACATATTGGCAAACTTTCAATGTGTTACATACATATCCTTATAATTGCATGTGTCCTTGTAAATACACAGCACTGATTAGGTCATGTATATGTTCTGTAAAAATTTATAAAACTTTTGTTGTTAGTGGCAACATTTTCTTCCTATAATATTAAAATTTGTCTACATTATTGTATCTACATTTTGTTTGATGCTTCCAATGGCTGCATAATATTCTTTACTGGATATCACTCTATTTCGTTACCTATGTCTGCATTAACAGACATACAAGTTATCCTGAACTTTTCCTTACCTCCAAATACACTGAAATTAACATCTGGATATATGTCCTCTAATGGAATAGTGTGTGAATTACACTGGACTATGTACAAAGAATAAGAACTGCAAGATCACTGGTTCTGTGAGTGTGCATGTTTGTGATGTGTGTGGGTATGGGTACATACACATATAAATGTTAAGTTTGACCAAGCACTGTAAGAGTGTTCTCTAGGAAGGCTGTACTAATATGCTTGCCTATAAAATACAAATGCGTCAAGTATTTTGTTTCTGCACATCTCTAAACTCTTATTGATGTTTATATTTTTAATATTTTCAGACCTGGTAAGCAGTTTTATTATGCTCTTGTATCTGATTCCCATGAAGTTGCTTATCCCTCCACATACTTGTTACCCTTTTGAGTATTTTATTCTATGAAATATCTGTTAATATTCTGCTTATGTACATATAGATTACTTATTTCTAGAGATTACGATAATTTTTGGTAAACTATATCAGCTTTTGTCAGATTAAGAGAGTGTAAGAATCTTCTTACAATGTCAGCTGAATCTTAACATCTACAATAGCAATATAAAAGAAATATACTTCTTTACTGATTTAACTTTTTTGGAGGTAATTGTAGATTCATGTATCATATTAAGAAATAATACAGGCTGGACATAGTGGCTCGTGCTTGTAATCCCAGTACTTTGGGAGGCTGACACAGGAGGATCACTTGAGGCCAGGAATTTAAGACCAGCCTGGGCAATATAGCAAGACCCCATCTCTATAAAAATCTTTAAAAACTAGCCAGGAGTAAAGGTATGCACCTATAGTTCTAGCCACTCAGGAGGCTGAGGTAATAGGATCACTTGAGTTCAAAAGGTCAAAGCGTCAATTAGCTATGATCATGCCAGTGTACTTCAGGCAGGTTGACAAAGTGAGATCCTGTCACAAACAGAAAAAGAAAAGAAAAAGAAATAATACATGGTAATCTAGTTTTACTTGGTGATAACATCTTATATAACTATATTACAAAATTACCACCAGATTATTGACATAAGAATATTCTATCTACAAAAAAGTTTCATCACCAGAAGGATCCATTCTGTTGTCTTTTTAGTGTTGTACCCATTTCCACAATCTTAACCCCTGGAAAAAGACTAATGAGTCTTTTTCTGTTTCTGTAATTTTCTTGTTTTAAGAATGCTATATATAGATTAATTCCCTAAGCTTTTGCTTATCAGGAAAAGAATTTATTCCTAGCTCATTTCTGAAGGACTTCATTGCTGAAGCTTTGCTGAGTATAGTACTTTTGGCTAATTTTTATTTTTAGTACATTGAATATGTCATCCCATTCTCTACTGGCCTGTAAGGTGTCTGCAGAGGCATGCACTATTAGCCTAGTGAGGATTCCCTAATATGAGACTAATTTTGCTCTTACTATTTTCTCTTTATCTTTGACTTTTGACAGTTTCATTGTAATGTTCCTTGAGTTGGACATTTTTGGGTAAAATATAATTGAAAGCTTTTGCAATTACTGGATCTGGATTTCAATATCTCTCCTCAGACTTTGAAAGTTTTCAGCTATTATCTTATTAAATGCATTTTATGCCTTTTCCCTTATTTTCTTCTGCAATTCTTATAACATGCATAGTTGTTTGTCTCATAACACTTGTAGGCTTTCTTCATACAATTTTATCCTTTCTCTCAGTGAGTAATTTCAAAGGGTCTGTCTTCAAGTTCACAGTTTCTTCTGTTTGATCAATCTGCTGTTGAAACTCTCTATTGTATTTTTTATTCCATTCATTAAATTTTTCAACTGCAGGATTTGGTGGGGGTTAAGAGGAAGGAGAAATCAAGAATAGCTAATGGATGCTGGGCTTAATACCTGGATGATGGGAGGATCTGTGTAGCAAAAAACCAAAATGGCACACGTTTACCTGTGTAACAAACCTGCACACCCTGCACATTCACCCCTGAATCTAAAATAAAAGTTGAAATTTTTTTAAAAAGAAAAAAATCTTAAAATTCATATGGTAATGCTAAAGATCACAGATAGTCAAAGAAAAATTGACCACAAATAAGAATGCTAGAGTCATCACATAACCTGACTTCAAAATTATACCGCAGAGCTATAGTAACCAAGCAGCATGCTACAGCCCTAAAAACAGACATGTAGAACAATGAAACACAATAGGAAACTCAGAAATAAATTTACATGTTTGTGTGTATACAATCTATCACAGCCAATTGATTTTCAACAATGGTGCTGAGAATTTTTATTAAGAAAGAAACAATATCTTCAGTAAATGATGCTGAAAAAAATCCATATGCATATAAATAAATTAGAGCCCTATCTATCATCATGTACAAAAATCAACTCAAATGGATTGAAGTCCCGCAGACTCTGGCTGAGTAGTGGATGAAAGAAGTATACAGACACAGGCATTTTGCCTGAGAACACCTCTAGGGGACTGCGGCTTAGCACCAACAAGGAGAATGCAGCCCTGATAAGCCACAGCTGTATCTATTTATTTAGTACAAATTTAATGACAAAGGCCTGGAGAGAACACAATTTGTGGGCAATTAACATTGTCGACCACTGAAGAGAGAACAGTACTGTGAGAATGATCTAAGGTTGGTTTCCAGAGACATAAGTAAACAAATTTATCTAGATAAATTTCTTTACATTCTGTTGTTATCTAGCCTGTGCCATCAGCCACAGGGTAAGAGGATTTAGTTCCCTTCAGCTCTAATTCTCTTCTGAAGCTTTTGCAAAACCTTCTGGCCTTCCAAGAATGTTTGTGTCTTTCCTTATAATTTCTCCCACCACCCTGACTGATCTCCTACACTTACTCTTAACAGGGTTTATGGCAGAACAAATTACATTAATATATCATTTGTCTATTATGGGTCATGTTTTTGCCTATCCCTAGATGCAAACGATTGTCTCATTTTTTTCTAAAATTTTATATTTTTACATTTACATTTAAATCTGAATCCATTTTGAGATATTCTTAAAGGTTGTGGTTTAAGTCATTATTCTTTTTCCCTCTATGGATGTTAACTTTTTCTAACATCATTTTAACTTTTGTTGAAAAGGTTGTTTTTCCTCCATTGCATTGCTTTTGCATTTTTTGCCAAAAATCTCTGTGTGTGTGTGTGTGTGTGTGTGTGTGTGTGTGTGTGTGTCTGTGTGTGTGTACTTCAGCATTCTCTATTCTGTTTCAGTGATCTATGTGTCTATCTATCAGTACCACACTGAATTGTTTATTTTGCCTAATAGTAAACCTCAATCAGGTCAAGTGTCTCCTCCTATTTATTTTTTAAGACTATAAAGCTATTATAGGTTCTGTGCCTTTCCGTATAAGTTTTAGAATCAGATCGCCTGTGTCAACAACAACAGAAAAACCTTGCAACAACAAAAACCAGCTTTGCTCACTCAGAATAAAAATCTCACTGAGTCACTGTCTAAAATTATTTGAATATAATGCTGGACATGAATTGTTAATATTTTGTTGAAGACTTTTGTGTCTAAGTTAATTAAGACATTGGTCTGTAGTTTCGTTCAGTTTTGCTTTATTGTACTGTTTTATGTACATACCTTTTGTATGAGGGTACTACTGACTTAAAAAATTATTTGGAAAGTATTCCTTCTTCTAGTTTTTTGGAGGGTATTTTATAAAGTTGGTTTCAATTAGTTTTAAAGTGTTTTATTATGCCAATTTAACAAATAATAAATTCCATCTTTTCTGTTATTCTTTTGCTTCTTAGTACATACTTTTACAGATCTTATATAAAAACCTTTTCCACCACTGATTTAAGAAGGTTTGCTATAAAACTTCACTTTCAATAGTCTTTTAATCTACCATGATTTCTAATCTGTATGTTGTATTAAGAAATATTTTAATCTTTTTCTATTGAGTAAGCCAGTTAAGCTAAGTCTTACTTTTCAGTGTATCTTTTCATCATTAATTTGTCATTTCATATTAATAGTGACATATTTTCATATAAATCTGGGCCTTTTCCACGGGTCTGTTTTTGCTTCTATTATTGTGTTTTCTGTCCTGCTGTCATAGCCTTTACATCTTCATAAATAAGAGGTCAATTATTCCTCTTTCTGCTGCTTTTTTATACTTTACATAACTATCAACTGTTATTTTTTAACATTTAAGATTAATAGTTCCCCAAAATGTCCAAGTGAACATTTTCCTACTTTTGTATTTAATATTTGATTAATTTTCTAATAATTAAACTATTAATAATATTGTTTCATTCATGAACATTTTATGTATTTCTGCTTATTCAAATTTTCTTCTATGTACTTTAAGAAAAGTTTAAAATTAACTCTGTTAAATGTATGTCTATAAAGAAAATTTATCTCTTCTCCCATATTTATTTAATAATTAATTTATATAGTGTGTATTTCAAAAGTATAAGTGAGCAAATGTTTTCTCATGTTAAGTTACTTATCCAAGCTTTAAGACTATTATTACTGATGATTCTTCCTTTTTACTGAAAATCAACATGGGTAAAATTTGCTTACCACTTGCCCAAAATCACTTTTCGAGAAGGAAAAATGCAGGTATGTGACATAATCAAGAGAGGAAAACATAGCATTTAATTTGATGCAAAGATTATTTGATGCAAAGATAACTGATATTTTCTATGATCTATTATTGTGTACCATCAGATCAACCTATGCATGTCATGAAGATGCCAATTCTGCTTAACCTTAAAAGCTGTTTAACCTAAGCTATTCTTCCTTATTACAAGTTAAACTCAGACTAGCTGTGATGGGCTCTTTGATTTGTCCCCCTTGCAAAATTGTTATATAATTGCCAAAATCATAATTGATAAAGTAAGTTTAAGAAAGTAAGTTGTGAAAAAAATGTAAAGAAGTTCAGCTTTATTGGCAGTGTTAATGCTGCTGTTGTTATAACTCACTTGAGCTACAGTAGCAAAGCCAGTCTCTACAAGGTCCTATATTTTCTGCTTTCTCTTACTTACATAATCTCTTGTTTAGCTTCTACCCTTGCTAATTTTGTTACAACAGTCTCCTTGCAATTACCTGAACATCCAGGCTTGCTGCTTCTTGGGGAATTTTGCACTTACCTCTCACCATATTGAATAGTTGCCTAAATAATCGATGTTCACTATCGCTTCCCCCCTTATTATCTATATTCTAAGGCACTTTATCAGTGAGGTTTCCTTCATAATTCTAGATTATAACATGCTCTCCCTCTACTAACAGATCCTATATTTCTTTCATGCTTTATTTCTCACCATGCAATTTATTATTGCATAACATACTCTACCTGCTTTTTGACTATTGCTCTTCACTAGAATATAAGCTGCATGAGGGCATGGATTTATATCTATTTCTTTGCCAATTTTTCTGCAATTCATACGATAGCTCAGGAATGTAGAAGGTATACAAGAAATGTTAGCCACTTTTTAAAAGCTTTTGATAAAATAATTTATTTTTTCTAGATTTATGCTTCTGAGAAATAAAATTGATATGAATAAATACGCATCTTTGATATTTCAATGAATTTCTTATACATATCAAGAAGAGATAAATTGAGGTGCATGCGCACTTGTTTATTTTAGCTATAACAGGACAAACTAGAAACAGTTATTTATGCTTAAATTTTTACTACCTATTAGAGAAGAATACAGTATAATCATTCCCCTTTCAGCACAAAGATAAGCACTGAAAACAATTTCCTCTGCAGCAATTTTCATTTTCTCTCTCATTCAGTTTCCTTACACTCAAAACTAAGAATCATGATTTTTGGTAACCATATCTGGGAGAGTTTATTTCCAAAAAACATAAAAAGTGAGAAGTATAAAAGACATTTTGGTAGCTAACGTGCAAATGTGACTGCTTTTCTAGCATGTGGTTTAAAAGTTAGAAACCAAATATATTCTGGATAAATACAGAAAATAAGAACTAGCGATTTTACGGAATTGTGGGGAAAATAAATAATTGGTTTTTATTATATGTAACATAACTTTTCTCTTTATAAACATTTGTAAGAACAAGGTACTCTCCTTGGGACCATAAACATACCTTGTATATATAGTTGTTGAGAAATCTGACTTTTTTCTTTTACTGATGGTCAGATTGCAAAGCCATCCTTTTGGCAATTCGTTTGGTTACCTTGTTCATCGAAGTAATTTTTATACTCTGTAGGTGTGTGCATTTGGAGATAGGTATGAATGGGTACTGTTTTATTTTTTATAGTTTTGCTCATATTTTTCTTTGTTCCCCTAAGGTTCAGTTTTATCTCTCATGAGAACTTTAAGAGGAGAAATCAGTAACTTCCTCAAAGTTTCTCTAAATCCCACTATGTTTTGTCACTTTTAGGATTTGAAACAAATTAGCAAAACTTGCTAATTCAATTTGATTTTATGATTTTAAATTCACCTCCAAAACATTGCCATCTTTAAGATTCAATTGGGAATCAATTATGATTACTTGTACACATTAGTTATTAAGCTATTTTTATACATATTTAGCCCATCTTTCTACAATTGATTTGTGACTCTGGAGCTGTGACTCTGTAAACCACACTCCACTGTTAATTGGATTCCTCTTAGGATCTACTAATACAGAGAGTTAAAAAGAGAATGAAGGGCTGAAAGAGACAGGGGGAAATGATTCGTCTCTCTCTCTGCTTCCTTTGACTTCCTTTTCCATTCAGTGGTACACAGCTTTGCTTCTTCAAATCAGCAGTGGTGGTTCATTTCAGTTGGAGCAGGTTGGAGTTTTTTCAATACTTGCATTGGTGACATCTTAATGGCACTGGCAAGAGCCCGCCAGCATCCTTTTCTCCCAAGTCTGAGTCCCAGCCCCTTAGGGCACCCTCTCACAAGCTCTGAGATATTCCTGCCAGCCAAACAGTGACCCTGGGATGTTGGAGCTCTGTTCACCAGGACAGGGGCCTCTCTTCCAGATTTTAAAGCTTTAGTGTTCCCAGCCTCTTTCTTTTTGTTCTCCAAATTCTAGGAGTGACATATGCTTCCAACAGTTGCTTCCAACATGGTTCCTAATTTTCTCTTTTATAACGTTTCAATTTTTACTAGCTACTTACATATTCTTTATGTTAGGTTCTCTTTGTTAAAAGAATTGGCATAGTTGGTATCACTTAACTGGAATGTGACTGATATGAGGGTCCTTTGATGTAATCTCCACTTCTTTCTGTAATTTGCAGAATGTCTCTTTAAGGTATTATTATAATAAACTTTAGCAATATTTAAAGGAATAGACAAACTAAAGAACAGGAGAACTTTTTTTAAGTGATCTTTATTGCATTTTAGACTATAAAAGTTTTATCTATTTTTAAATTATGAGCTGTAAGCATCACTTTGCAACTTATTAATTTATTCTAAATTTTTAATAACTACAAAAATGAAACACATCTTTTCACAGTAGATATCTAAGTTAAATGGCACTTTATTGTTTTACTCTGCTTCACAGTGTTCACATTTCATATGCCTCTCTCATTCTCATTCTACGACTATATGCTGAAATATAACTAGAATCTCATTTCTGAATATCTACTATGAAGGAACAAAGACAGGACAACAATATACATGATATATCAGTATTAGTATCATAGATAAAGTGGCCTTGGAAAAAACTGGTTTTAATAAATAAATAAACTGAAATTAGGTTATGCTCTTTCCTAGGTAAAACTACATGAGAATACATTTTCCAATATTGACTCAAAGGGCTTAATTAAAGTCAGAAACACACAAACAAAAATATTTTTGATAGAAGAATCTGAAATCAAATGATTAATATCTTAAAAGAAATCTGAAAGATTACTCTGAGAAAGCTCAATTAAGAATACAATACCAAATAATGAAGTTCAAAATGTCACCACTTCCTTCTGTAAGAGAGCTCTGTCTTCTACTGTTTCAAAATCAATTACATTTCAAAGATATTTTTCTGGGTTAATGCATTCAGTAACTTTCAATAAGTAACCACCTCCTGTATGTTCAGAGGTTGATATTCACTGAGCAATGATGGTTTATCTGCTTAAGAAGAATATGTCCAATATACTATAAAATTAAATTATTCTAAAAGATTTTAATGTATGATTTGTCCTTCACCAATTCTGGTTAAAAGATACTCATGTTAAGGAAAACTTACATCAACTTGTAAACTATATTGATATATAAATTAACTTCATTTCTTTTTGTGATAGTTCATAAATCATCCATTAGGAAAAATAAAAACATGTTTCACTTTTTAAGACTCTTCTTTACAATAAATGTGCCAGGAAATAAACATACGTAGTTTACCTTGGTCAGGTATCTCAAATATGCAATAAAGGAAACGACAATATTTTTTAAAGAGAGTAACTACCAAAAAAGTTGTTTGACAACTCAGTTATTGACTGATGGTTAGAATGGGTGACATCTGGCCTGAGTATACTCCAAGTACATACTTTTGGGACCCAGGTTTTTTTCCTTCAATGCTACATTCCTAATTTTATATCTTCAGAACATATTTCAATTAATGAGTGGCAATAAGACATAGACAAGAGATTCTGAACATCAAATTGGAAAATGAAGAAAGTATTTTTTTAACTTATGTGATAAAATATTTTATTTAAATATTAGTTGAGTTAAATGGCAATTTAAGATTTTAGGAAAGAAATCTGTTAAATTCTAGGGATGATAGACTGACATACTGAAATATATTGAAACTATAGGAGCATGCAAAATGAAAGCACAGTAAAAGGCAAAGCAAAAAACCTTAGGGAACACTAATATTTATAAGATAACAGAGAAGGGAAATGTCAAAACACAATGAAAAACGGCAGTTAAGAAGGTAAAAGCACCAGGAGAAGGTGGTTACTTACACACTAATTGGAGAGATAGTCATAGGAAGGAATTATAAAGTGTGAAGTATAATAAGGAAGCAAATTTCCAAGAAAACCAATAACTATTCAATTAGTAATTTAAATCTTTATCAGCAGCCTTTACTAAAATTAAATTAGGAGAAGTTTTATGATATATAGTACAATTAGATAATTTAAATGAAAAAACTTGAAATAGAATGATAAATATTTTTAGGCAAAGAATATAGATCTGAAACAAGAACATATGTATATAATGCAAAAATACTATGTTCAAATTGATTTAAAAAGAGCATGTTGAATACTTTTCTTACAAATTTTTCCCTCGAATTAAAACATCTCCAGAATGAACATTGAGACACAAGGAAATCCTGAACAGATGGGAATTATCAACAGTCTCAGTCTGTTGGACACTCTCTTATTCACTTCTGTTTAGTGCCTTAAGTGCTAGAGGATAGAAGAATAATGATAACAAAAAATGGAGCTGCTGAGGATATACTACCCTAGAGCACTGAAGTGCTATTTATTGTAAAGTCTCTTTCATATTTTCATCTTGGAATTGATTATGGAGGTGGTGGATAAAGGCACTAAAAGAACTCCGATAATCTTTATTTTTGTCTCCCAAAAGTAATGTTAAAAGGATTTCGTATAAAAACATATGAAAACTAATGCTTGCTAATATGGCTATAAAGCTATGCCTGGGATCCAACCCCATGCTGAAATTAAACAATTGTATTTGCTGGCTAACCTCATTTTAAATAATAGCTTTTCTTCCCTAAGGGAGGCATATATGAAATATAATCATCTTTTCATTATGGGGTTTCAGGTTTTATGTCTTATGGATCCCTAGTATAAGTATTCTAGAGGCCTATATCAGAGAGAACTAACTGGAATATTTTTATTCATGATAACTTTCTCTCTATTCCTTAATCTCCTTTCAGTAAGGGTAGTAAGGATTCTCTTTTGCCAGTCTTTGAAAAGAATTTCTGCTCTAGTGTGAGTGTAACAAAAAAGAATGCTACATTTTAAATCTATTTTATTACTTCTTAGCTTTTAGTCTTACACAGCCTTTCAAAACACTGCATTTAGGAATGTTTGGCCTTCAAAGCTGCTTGCTTCTTTGCGGTATTGCTGAATCTCTTGCATATTCCTTTATAGCTTTTATCACATGTATTATGGTTTTTCTTTACTTGTTTTTCACTGTCATGGCTTAGGCACAAAACTGTCAATTATTTATATTTGTATCTTTATGAGCTACCATAAGCTTCAGTAGATATTGAAGAAAAAGTAAATGTAGAAATATATTGTGGGTTGAAGTAGAGCTCTCACTTTTAAACAAAGCGTTGTAAATAAAATTGCTTTTGAGCAAAACATACAGTTTTATAAAATGTACAAATGACTGAAAAACACACACAAGGTGTTTAGCATTTTTCTTAGAAAACTGCAACTACTCCATTTACATTCTTTTTGGAATGACTATTCTTAATTGAAATTAAGATGTGGAATAGCCCTTCTACATATGTTCCTTTTAATTAAACAAATGCTCTCTGGAAGGCTATGAGGAAGGCAATATTATAATTATTCAAATAGATAAACTAAATAACCTTAGACAATAAACAAGGTGATGAATCTGTCAACAAAAAAATTTATTGAGTAGATGATATTTCAAATCACAGTAAAATGCTCACAGTACCAAAATATAGATTATGTGGTATTGGTGAATAGTACCAATATTCTGGCCAGCTCAAGTTCTCAAAAAGAGGCAAGAGAAGTGAAAGCTAATTTCTTCTTGGTAGAGGAGGGGGAGATAGAAAAAAGTGTTAAACAGTGACTGTCTCCTGATCATGTGAGTAATTCTCAGTTCAATATAAGGAGCATAATTTCTTTGTAATGATCGGTCCTTTTTCTGCTTGGTCTGATAAATAAAAACAAACAACAACTTATTTCCCACTTTTCCTTTACAACATAGTAACCAAAAAAACGACTAAAATCAAGTACTGGTTTTTGTTAACCTCGTAAGACCACTACCCTACATTTGGTACAATTGAATATCTGAAACTTACTTATTCATTTATGGCTGAGTTTCACCATTTACCCAATTTCAAGTAAATTTTGGTCATTGGAAATGTCTACTTATTTCATGGGTAAGCTATATTTTAACTTACAATCCTGTCTTTGCAAGTTACAAAAATTTCATGTCATCCTGAATGTCTTAGATACAAACAATACTATGATTGAAACAACCTTTAACAAATTGAAAGTTAAACAAGTATTTCTACCAGAAACAAACATCGGTTTGACTGAATGTACGCAGATATAATTTTGGTTTACTTAAACAAATATTTTAATTTGCAAATATTTTCCAGGGCAAATGTGGGCATATAGTAATTAACATATAACACGGTTCTTCATAACAAGGACTTTCTTTTCAACAAATATTATATTACTGGAAGAGTAAGAATTTGAAAATCTAATTTTATATGAAAATTTATAAACTAAATTTCAGGAGTATTAAATCCACATATCAACATGGAAGAGTGAATGATAAAAGCTTTAATTCTGTCCTTGAAGATCCTTCAATGAAGAAAATAAACCAATGGGCATAGAAGAAATATACAGGTGGGTATTTTTTCTACATAAAAAAAAATTTTTATTATTCTTTTTATCACACATTAGTTCCACATTTAAAATGTTTGTTCCAGATGCAACTGCTATCATACTTTCAGTATATATAAAACAACATTAATTGTTTGATGTAGTAGAGCTGCATTACAACATTTGCCCAGGTACTGAACAGATACATTATTTAATATGTTTGCAACAAAAGCTTAAATTATCTTAAGACATCTCAAATGAATTTTACATTCATTTTTATTTTTTACTTAAACTATAAAAACAATTTATTATTTAAAAATAATTTAATTGTATCTACAAGTTTGCTTTGAGACTCAGTTTTACATTAGCAGTTAATATAACATAAGGAAAGCACAAGAGAAAATCTCAGCTAACAATATGTTTTAGTTATATCAATCCAAAAAATTCCTTCCTAAGCAAAGACCTGTGTAAAATTAGCTACTGACAAGGCAGAAACTTATGCAGAGAGCACAGCTTTTGTGCATTTAGGAGAATACATTTTTGACTGGATTTGGAATGTTTTTCTGGGCAACCATTACAATTAAGCATATTAAACTCTTTCTCCTTTTTTGTCAACGTTAACTTCTATTCACTTCAAAAAATATCTTTAGAATTAAATACAACGTTATGAAAGTCAATGCTATTGCTTAGTCATTTGTTTTTATACAGAAAATGTCTTACATCAACAACATTACACTATTCAAAAGTCAGCTGTGTTCCTTTTTAACAAGGGAGTTTTTCCATCATAACATGAAAATATTCAGATTCAGAGATTCGAAAAATGTCTTGATCTCTGTCTCTGAAACCTGAAACATTTTCTTCAGTGTAAGGTTGACCGAAAGGATGGAGAGGCAGACCCCGGGCCAGGTTTAGCAAGTTTATTTCAACCTGCCAGGCTGGCTGCCTCACCACAGGCAGAGAAGGCAGCAGCCTGGCTTACAGACTATGGGGGTTATATAGGGGTGTTGCAGGTAGCCGGGTGCTATTCTAAGAAAAATCACATCTTGGTTCTTAGGTGCCAACATTCTGCTTAATTGGCTCACCATCCTGAGTTCGAGACCCGGGTGCGACCACATCCTGGAACTCAGGGGCCCTGTTTGCCAGGCTTGAGGCTGTTTTTGTCGTGAGCTCGGCTTAGCAGGGGAGAATGGGGAGGGGGTCTATGGGCTTGCCTTGCTGTAACCCTAGGAAATTTTGGTTAGCATCCTTTGTGGATCCACCTCAACATTTCAACATCTAATTACTGGATTAACTCTCAATGTTGTCTCCATCCTTATCTTCCTTGTTTTAGCTTGTCACAGTTGTTCAATACTTTGAGTGCAAAGATATCCAAATTTAATTTTACAGCCTTAATATCACCACCAACCATACACATCTAACTGTACTTGATATCTACTGAGAAACACCGTATAGCTCAAACTTTTGCTAAGACAAATTTTCCCCCACCCTCCAAATTCACTCTTTTCACTTCAGAAATAATGGTTAACCATTCATGCATTTATTCTGAAAAAAAAGAAAACTAGAAAATTTTCTGTCAACTACTGTTTCTACTTGCACATCTTTATGACTAAAGATCAGAAAATTCCCTCAGCTCTACCTTCAAAACATATGGAAAGTCTGACCACTTCCTACCCTCTCCAGTGTTACTATCCTAGTTTATAGACATGTTAGATCCACCACATGGAACCCAATTGAAGGAAAGGCTTACTTCCTAATGGCAAGTAGGACAATCAGCTGACAGCCTATTTCTGTCAGCAGCTTCAGGGTGTACCTCAGCTGCAGTGAGCCACTGCCTTCCAGATACTCCCTTCCCAGGGCAGTTCACATTCTTATCAGGGGACTGAGCAAGTTGGGGGCATAAAGCCTAAAGATCTGGATTTCTAATATCAATGCAGAATGCTGGGATGTATGCACTCCCGATCACTATTACATGGACTATATGTAGAATAACAATGAAATGTAAAGTACCTATTTTTGTTCTCTATATTATCCAAATTCTAATGAAAGTTAAGATTATGTGTATTGTATAGACTCCTGCAAGTTTCATCCATCAATATGTAAATTTATAACAACAAGCTAATTTTGCTTTAGTGTTGTATTGCATTCTACTATTTGAAAATTACGTGATAACCACCAATAATAGAAATATCATTCCTAGAAGCTTTGTTTTCTGGCAATTCTGAAAGATTCATCAGTACATAACAATAGAAATGTGTCATGTGATGGTTTTGTAAAAGGATTTTCAGTTTGAAAAATCATTATTCAAGTATCTTCATTTGCATAAATTCTTTAAAGTTGTCTCAAAAATTATAAAGCATTTGGGTTGTTTCTTATTTGCTCAGTAAATTTTTCTTCCTTGCAGACTATTATAATTAAAAACCCGATGGGCTTAAACTTCTGAGAATAAACTGTCAAATAGAATAGTTAATGGTTTTCTTCTTGCATAAAGGTCTAAATTTTTATCTCCTACAGCTACCTCTTTTAATAGCCAACATGCTTGCATAGTTACAATGTCGTACCAGAAGAGAAAACTGACTACATCTAAACCAGGAGAATATGACAAGAACTGTTTACTTTTCAACATGCATTTAAACACCTGTAAGGCACAGATATAAACAAGAACAGAATTATAATTACTGGTGTGGGATTTTTACAAATATTTGTTAAATATCTCTTTAACATCATGTGGCTTTTACTATTAGAAATTTCCATTTATTCACACCTGTAATCCCAGCACTTTGGAAGGCCAATGTGTGCACATCACAAGGTCAGGAGTCTGAGACCAGCCTGACCAATACGGTGAAACCCCATCTCTACTAAAAATACAAAAATCAGCTGGGCATGGTGGTGCATGACTGTAATCCCAGCTACTCAGGAGGCGGAGACAAGATAATCACTTATACCTGGGAGGCAGGCAGAGGTTGCAGTGAGTCGGGATCTCTCCACTGCTCTCCAGTCTGGGTGACAGAGTGAGACTCCATCTCAAAACAAAACAAAAGCAAAGAAATTTCCACTTATTATTGTGTAAAAATATAACTTATTTAGAAAAAAACAAATTATCCAGATGAATTATTATCCATAATATCAGCCAGTTGATCAAATGAGCAATATACTGTCATAATTACAGTATCTCAAATAATCAAAGTATTTTAAAATAAACGTTCTTGTTTGTTTGTTTTGTTTTGTTTTCTGTTATATTCTTTTTTTTTTAATTTTATTTTAGGTGCATAATATATCTGGCATTCCTCCCCATGTTATCCCTCCCCACCCCCCTGCTGTCTCTCCCCTACCTACCCCCAACTGCCCCCAGTGTGTGATGCTCCTGTCCCTGAGTCCACGTGTTCTCATTGTTCAACACCCAACTATGAGTAAGAACATGCGGTGTTTGGCTTTCTGTTCTCAGTTTGCTGAGAACAATGATTTCCAGATTCATCCAAGTCCCTACAAAGGACATGAACTCATCATTTTTTATGGCAGCATAGTATTCCATGGTGTATGTACCACATTTTCTTTGTCCAGTCTATCACTGATGGACATTTGGGTTGGTTCCAGTCTTTGCTATTGTACACAGGGCTGCAATGAACGCATGTATGCATGTGTCTTTATAGTAGAACGATTTATAGTTCTTTGAGTATATACCCAGTAATGGGATTGCTGGGTCAAATGGAATTTCTATTTCTAGATCCTTGAGAAATTGCCACACTATCTTCCACTATGGTTAAACTAATTTACACTCTTACCAACAGTGTAAAAGTGTTCCTATTTCTCCACATCCTCTCCAGCATCTGTCGTCTCCAGTAAAATCAATGTTCTTATTGTTATTTGGTGTATGATGCATTGCTTTATACGTTATATATATATATGTGTATATATATATATGTGTGTGTGTGTGTGTGTGTATATATATATACCAGCTTAATTTTATTTCTAAACATGTCTCTTAAATCTATTTAACAACATTTTTACCTCTTGAGTTCAATAAGATTGTTGGAAGCTGGCAGGAAGTAAGGGAAGAAGAAGATAACCTCCCTAAATTAATTTTTGTGGATGTTATAGGTATTGTTAAGATTTTGATTAGCTCATTTACAATAATATACAGACACCTACATGAAGCCACCTGTACACTTCAAAGTTATTCTTTCCTTGGGGGAAGGTCTTGCAAGGTTACCCTATAGAGAAGACCCTGCTGGAAGAATTCAAAAACCATAGATTGCAAATTATCATAAGTTTTATTTAGCCACAGAATCTTTCTGTAGTGGCTATGAGATTCATTCCTCACTTTCACTCCCTAAGCGGGAGAGAACATTCTTTCTGTTATCCCAACCCTCCTTCCTAGTCTACACCCCAGACTGATGGATTCCCTCTGTAGGCAATTTCTGCTCCCAGGGGAAAGATGAAGTTCAACATATGTACACCCAGTGGTGTCACAGTGACATATTTGTCTTATCATAAAATTTTAAATTGCTTATTTCTATTCAGAGCTTGGTTGCTCAGTTGTTTGGCTTTCTAGAAAAGCAATTTTCTTTATTAATGACTTTGGTTTCTTTTGTTAGCTAGATACTTTGTCATTTATAAAATGGTATCTTGGAAACTACCACAGCGAGAGAATAGTTTACTCTCTATATATACAAGGCATAAATCAGAACTAATGATTGTTTTAAACCACTTAAGGATATGTATCACAAAAAAAGGGGAAAAAAATCCCAGCTCCAAATGCTACGCAGCTTTTTAAAAATGTGGTCTTTGCTTCCACTACGGTAGTAGAAGGGCTTTAAAACAATACAGTTTAAAACCAGTCAATATATGATCTACTGTGATTGAATGATTTAAAAATGGGAAATATGTACAAAATACATAATTATTCCCTGCAATACTGTGAAGCTAGTGCTACTCACATAGTCATCCTCTCCTCTACTCTACCCCATTGCATTGACATTGAATGTAGAGGTGGAAGAAGTCTTAGTAAAGGGCACCTAGGGTGCAATGGATAGCACTCTGGCCTCTACAGATGCCTTAGCATTTATCTTTTTATGTATAATAAGAGCTCCAAATGATGACACCTCATTCCAGTGACGTAAATTTTCAAAAATTATTTTAGATAACTAAAAGTCTGGATTAGTATTCAAATGCCCCAATCTTACTTTCAGAGTTCTCATTCAGCACAACCAGCTGAGTCTACCCTACACAAACACCAAACCTTCTTCCATTTCTCACTTTCAGATTTCCTCTCAGCTCTGTAAGATTTGGCATTTCTTCTATAGAATGTCAACCTTTCATCTCAGCTGGTTGTAGTCATTAACTCTTCCCTACTTCATCGTTATCTCAGTCCTTCTATTTCACCTTTATCAATTCAAATTTTGTATAAAGGTTTTTTTTCTTTAAATCCTTAAGTAGGACACCACAAAATCTGTTCCCTGTGAGCCTTTCCTCAGAAAAATTTTCTAAAAGCTACTTTCTTATCCTCTTGCTTATGAGGACAAGAAATTCTCAGAAGAGTCTCTGCAGACAATGCTTTCTCCCACAAGCGTTGATAATTTCAATCTATTTCTTCCTTTCTGGAGTCACATAATCTGGAATTCCATTTTACTTTCAGCTTTGTCTTTCACTATTGCCATAGGCAAGTTCCAACCATTGTACCTGAAAGTGAGAATCCAGAAGTCTAGGCCACCTTTGGGAAGAAGGTGGGGCATTTTCAAAGTGTTCACAAAGGAATTTGATGAAAAGAAAATTTGATAACATGATAAGTATACTCACAATGTGATAATGGAAGACACACTTGTCCTAGCTTTTTTTTTTTAACCCTCCTGTACTCATTACCGCTTGTATTTTTAAGCTAAAAAGAGCTGGTTGAAAGAGGGCTATAGAGAAAAAATTTATAATCAAGAAAAGTTTTTAAAATTGTTAGATTACATTGGCTACCCTGTGGCTATCTATAAAACCTCAAAACAGAAGGATAAATGAGTCAATAACAATTTATTCTTCCAGCATAATCTGGCCCATTTTAAAATAATATTTTCTCTTATTAGCTTTTATCTTAGTGGTCACATGCATCCAACAGGAATAACTGTTTCTAGCTTATATGAAAAAAATCTGCAGATAAAATATCATGCAGAGACACGTATGAAATATCCCACAAATGAAAAATAAACAGATTGCTGAAAAAGAGCCATAGAATAAATGGGACTTAAAGTTGTAAAAGACTGGAGTTCTTTATGTAAAAAGCAAAGCAAAACAAAAGCATTTTTAACAATGTTATCTTTGAGATTACCTGGACATCTTATTCAAGGTAAACATACAGTCACTGTATGAGAAAATTCAACACACCTTTGATATAATTCAATGCATTTTTTTCAATCCATATTCATTATTTTCATTAGAATCGTTTTCAAAATTTTAATCATTTTATTATTAATGAGCTAAAAAATTTTCTAGTGTATTATCAAGCAACTTAGAAAATAAAATTCTTTTAGAAGTGGAATTAAAGTTTTGTTTTAACAAGTGACTATTCCAGAGGTCCTATTTAAGACATCCTACTTAGTCCACTAGTTTTCATTTATCAGAATGTTAGATTTTTTTGTTAGGTTCTGAAATTGGAACATGGCATAAGTGTTCCATGTCAGAACATTTAATATATAGTCTGTTCTACTTCACAGAGTACTTGTTTTCTTAGAATGCCAAGAAGAGTACTGGATATATTCTGCAGTGTGTTACATGTTAATATTATGGCTGAAGCTAGTAGTTAAATTTAGTTCTGATCTGTAGTTTCTTGGCTGAAACTTGAAATAGTAGACTGTATTGTCTCGTATAGCATTTTAGAACTTTTTTTCCCTGGCTTGTTCATTACATTTGAAAAGGGTTTATTTTTCAATTAGATGTAAAGTTCATGTGTTGTCTCCTTTCTTTTTATTAATTATCAATATTTTATCTAATGAATTAATTGTTTCTAATTGGTAATTTTCTAAAACTACTGTATATTCTTCATTTACCAGCTTAAAACACACTGCGTGGGTGGGCAAAATAATATTTTAGAGCCGCCACCATGCCAGCTGGCCACCTCCGTGTCTCACTGTGGGTGTTCAGCTCCGTTCTGTTGCTGTATGACATGAAACAGGGCTTTGACCCTTGCAGCACTTTGCTTGTAAAAGTGAGCTAGGCTATAAAAATCACGATGATTTCATCAACAGTAGATCCTCCCATGATACATTCCATGCTTTCGGTTATTTACTGTACATGGTCAGCAGACTAATGCCCTGTCAAAGTTAATAGTTTAAGAAATGTTTAAAAAGACTGGAATCAGTCATGGTTGCTAAAGATTTTCTTAAGACATTACAGACAGAAAGTCATTATTAATTATCATATCTTATAATGCATCCTAGACCAATTTGATATTTATCATGTCTTCTTCAGATTTCAAATGATGCCCTTCATCATTGTGTAGAATTTCATAAAGCTCTCTCTAGAATCTATAGTTGTTAGAATATACAGGATACCTGTATATGAATACAGAATATCCATTACTAGTATAAAATTTTATAGCCTGGGTATTGGTTTTATTCTTCTTTCATTCTCTATATCATATTTTCAAGCAATGTCAATTCAAATTATGCATCCTGTCTGTTTAAGTGGAATTATTCCAATAATCACAGTATTGAAGTTCTAGGAATTAATTCTCCTTGTTTTTTCTAGGGATCTACATGTGCAGACTTGTAAAGAGCAGATGAAAAGCAATTAGGACAAGAATATGGTGATACTAGATTATTCAAGAAGTGATAGTAACCTTTTGTTTTTTCCAACCGGTACAAAGTAGGTATTCTAATGGCCTTCTGGTGAAATGAAAACAAATACAAAATGTTCCTTTATAATAGCACAGAGAAAAATCATTATACTACAAAAACCTATTTAGATATTTTAAAATATAATTCTGATTTAGATATGAAAACGATATGCTAATAAAAGGACACACAAATGCAGCAAGGGAATAGTATATGTGGTAATGTAGCTCTAAACTGAATCTCCACCCGAGGGGTGGAATAAAATGGCCTTCAGTGTCTCTTTGGGTGTTGATCATATATGTTCTTAGGATTTGATGACAGTAGATAAAATACTTTGCCTTTTAATATCGGTCTCAGGAGATTCCTAGTCTTTCAGTGTTTTTAATATGTGATTTTCTAAACAGTAAGAGTCTGTTTATTGGCAAGGAAACAAAACCAGAGAAATAGAAATCTGCCTGATTCTGCCACGGTAGAACAGGTACTGGCATATTTCCATTTTTTTCCCAAGATGCATATGTTCTCATTGTATTTCGAAGACTTAAGTCAATGAAATCCCTACATTTAGCTCACAAATAGTTTATTTTCGAGAAGCTCCTTCAGTTCCAGCACTTCTGTTACTTAGCCTAGTATTCCAGATTTTAATGGATCAGTCAGATTTTAAAAGTACTCTGAGTGCCTAAATAAGGAATAACAGGCTTTTGTTTTGCCAAGTAAGAACACCAATTTACATTCTCAACTTGATATACAGTTTTTTAAAAATTCTGTTTGGTTTGATTTTATTAATAGCTCTCTGTGGATTAACGCAAAGAACACCTAGGGAATTCAATTGTCTTTGTTTATGCTTTATTTCCTAAATAAAGAAATCACAATTTATTCCTATAAAGTGAGGATAAGCCAGTCATGGTTCTTATTTTTCAAGTGAAACTTACAAATAAGCATACTTAAAATGACCAATACATCAGTGTGTAAGCTCTTACCTGCTTAACCCCATTGTCGCTATTTTGTGTGTTTCCAGTCTTGACCCCCTTCAGAGCCCCAGCAAGACGGAGATACTTCCCCTGGCTCTCTACACCAAGCTCAAGTGCACCAGAAATATGAACATGCTGAATATCCTGTACTTGACCTTTACAAACAGGGGTTGTGGTGCCCTAGGGATATAGGCTTAGAAAATTTGCAACAATAGTATAAAATAGTGCACATCTCTCTAAAACATCGTATTTATTCTTGGATTAGGCCAATATTTTAAAAAATAAATGTTGCCATGTCTTTGTCTTAAAATGTTACTTAACATCTCTCTCTAAAGATGGTGCCATATTACCGACAAAAGAAATATAAAGACTCAAAAGACATGATGAGTTTAAGAGTTTACTGCCTTTGAATCAGGGAAAATGTGATTCATGAAAAACACAGATTATTATTCTCTATACAATAAGAATGTTAGATTAACATCAAATAATAATTCAGGAGGTTTGTTTAAATTATTTTCTTATTTGTACCTACAGACGAAGGAAAGGAACCCACGTGAAGATGATCTTAGACCAAATGCAAGGATGAGGCTCAGAAAGGCAAAAGCAGCACGTTTTTCAGGGGAACATGGTTAAAGTAAACAAGTCTCTGCTATATTCAGAACTGGTTGCTATAGCATTGCTTGGTGCGATCTTTTTGAATAAATAGATAAAATCAAGCACTATAATTGCACTTAAGAAGAGAAAGAACTATAAGGGGGAAAATAAAGCAGTAAACAACAACGACCCCCCAAAACAAACAAAACAAAACAAAAACTAAAGCCAAACCAAACCAAACAAGAATCACAAACTGAAGTTTAAAGAAAAAATGCCAAATGCATTGATCTTTAAGATTCTGGAATACACAAAAAATCACTGTAGATAAGAATTTCATTACCTTTTGTCACTTTAACACCTCCCTTGAAAAAACTCACTTGCAGTTTACTAAGGCAGTATGCATCACTGAGAAAACAGAATGGCAAATTGCTTAGAGTCAAAATGCTGAATTGATCATTTTAAGTTTAAAAATATTTATAATACTCTGTTTTTAATGATTAGACTAGAACATTTAAAGCACTTAGTCTAATAAAATCAGGATCATTACTGTTGGTGACCATCACAATAATTGATTCTTATTATTGGATGCTTAATATTATGTGACGAATGCTTGATGAAAAACAGGACCTTTACAAAGTCTCAAAGCAGCTCTCAAAAATATATTTATTACAAAAGAAAATACAGTTATGTCATAATAGAGAAATCTTGCAGTGCCACTATTACCAAGTGACCTATTTAATATCTCTAGGAAAAGGACAAATGAACATCATGTGCCTCCTGATAGATTACACTGAGAAGAATACAAAGTCATTTCTGTGATAGTCCATCAAAGTACAAAAGCTGAATGTAACCATAAGAAAATATCATACAAGGCCAAACTGAGAGACATTCTGTATCTTTCATAAGTGTTAAGGTTATGAAAGACCAAGGAAGACTAAAGAACTATTTCAAATTAAAGGATATTAAAAAGACCTGACAGCTAAATATAACATGTGCTATCCTAGACCTCATGTAAGATATTAGAAGAGAGATCATCAAAATTTGGATAAGGGCTATAGGTTAGGTAATTTTATCATATCAGTGGTGACTTTTTGATTTCAATCATTATACTGTGGTTGTGTAAGAAAGTGCTTATTTAGAAAGGCATAAGGCATATATGTAAAACTTACTGTCAAAACTTTCAGAAGATTCTACCTGTATATATACATACACATGTATTTAACATATATACAGACACATGTATATAACATATATACACACGTATGCATACATATACACCTGTATATAGAATTCTCTGAACCATTTCATGTAATTTCATACATATATATAAAACTTCATATATGCATATTTTATATGTATACTCTATGTGGAAATTTCTTCACATTTGCAGAATCTGAGTTGTGAAATTTACATAGGAATTATTTGTGCTGATACGGCCATAAGTCTAATTATTTCAAAATAAAATGTTAAGAGAGTAAATATAAAGTCAGTCTCAGAATTAATAGGAATTACAATTAGGTAGTGAATCCTGAGAGTGCCACAGTTTTAAATTTACTATAGTTATAGTAGTTTTGCTTAGACGTTGCTGATTTTGCTCCCAAGAATTCCTAATGTTTTTGTCAGTCATACCTCACATAATTTTGTCAGTCATGGTTCACATGTTTTTGTTTCCATAAAATTTTATTCTCACTATTGATTTTATTAGAAATTCCTTGGGTGCAAAATAGTTTGACCTTCTCCTGAAGAACACATGTATCAAACATTTCCTGAGCCCCTTCATCTGGAAATCTTGACATACTGACTGTATCAACTCAGGCCAAAGTGAAGAGAAGTTAGCAGGTAGAAATGTATTCTCTTATGAAAAATGAAAGTATAAAGTAAAGTTTCTGCAACTCTAACAAAATTTCATAATCTCACATAACTCCTTCTGAAAAAACAAATTATTTGTAGTATAACTGCTGGGACACCCGTATTTCTATTATTGGGCCCATTTTTCCAGCCATGTTGGATTAAGCCAGAGAATACATTTGACTTAATAGGGGCAACTAATTTGCCAGCTAAGGAATGGACTCGTCTTTTAAAGTAGTTTAACTCAAGAGTCATATACTGAAAGTTCTGGAACTGAAGTTTCATTTAGAACCAAGGCCTGAAGCTACCATAATAAGCCTAATAAAGTTAAGGAGAAACAGAGACTATGAACCAACAGAAACATCAAATTTTTGAATTAGAGAGTCGACTAGAAAAGAGAGGCAGTATTTCTTCCAACAGTAAGTTAAGAGGAACAGATGCAGAATCGCCACCTCCCATCCTGATAACACATGAAATCCTTGTTCTGTATCACCAAAGCCGCAAATACCTTTCCTGTGAAACTCTCAGTGTCCTTTCAATAAGTTCTACATCTGGGTGGTCTTAGCTTCTTTTCCTTGAAACAACAGACCCTTAACTAAACTTTTCTTAACTAATCTTTTCTACTCCTACTGCTCAAAGATAGTTACTGAAGGAGTAACCAAATAATAGATAGCAACTTTAAAAGCAAACTAAACAGACAGGTAGCCAGTTTACAAGACTCTTACATATAATACATTTGCATCCAGTTGGGTAGAGGAAATATAATACTGAGAGAATATTTGGATTATGGTCCTAGTTCTGTCACTTGTCAGCTAAATAGCTTTAAGTAATAATTTAATAATATATATATATGTTAATACATTTTCTTCTATACACTGAAGAAAACTCTCGTTCATATTACTGAGTGCTATGGTTTTGGCTGTGTCCCCACTTAAATCTCATCTTGAATTGTAGCTCCCACAATTCCTACATGTTGTGGGAGGGACCCGGTGGAAGATAATTGAATCATGGGGAAGGTTTCCCCATGCTGTCCTCATGGTAGTAAATGAGTCTCATGGGATCTGGTGGTTTTATAAGGAGAAACCCCCTTCGCTTGACTCTCATTCTCTTCTCTTGTCTGCCGCCACGTGAGACATGCCTTTCACTTTCCACCGTGATTGTGAGACCTCCTCAGCCACGTGGAATTGTAAGTTCATTAAACCTCTTTTTCCTTATATAATTACCCAGTCTTGGATATGTCTTCATCAGTAGTGTAAAAAGGAACTAATATACTGAGCTATGAGAATACAATATAATAACATTGACAATACTTTAAATTACCTGTCACATTCTAAAGCTATTATATAATTACTAATGCAAGAGTCACATTTTACATGGGCCTGAAAGTTAACTTTGAGGACAAATTCTCACACTATCACTTTTGCATTAAAGTTAAAAAATAGAATACTGGAGGAAAGTCACTCAGAGTACAGTAATTGCACAATAGCAAGTAGAATGTTACCCTCATTTTCTTTCTCCCTGTACTTATGGAGTAGCCCAAATTCCAATTCCCACTTTCTCTGGACTGTCACAATATTGCATCTTCATTATCACTACTTTCTCATCTTTGACTGTCATAAATGTTTGTCGAATTGAAAAAAGATAGACAAAATCTTCTCTTCTAAACTGTCAAACTAGAAATTATTAATATTATAACTTTGATAGTTCAGCTTTGAAATATGAGTTTAAATTATGATTCTGCAATTAAATTGTCTGCATGGACTCAAAAAATTACTGAGTCAAAGTAAGCCAGGTGTGATTTTTGGGTTAAATGAAACTTTTTATGTGATAGTAAATTCTGCTTTAGATCTTTAATTAGATTGGATTTCTCTATAGTAATTTTGAGACATACTAACAGAGTTTACTTTATAGATCTACCACAGGTTCTGGTACGTAATTAATGATTTTATTTAACATCATTGTTTACAACTTATATAAATTCACCTTCAAACAGTGCTTTATGGCCATTTTGCTAAAAGGATTCTGGAAAACTCTCCTCAGATCTATAGTGAAAAACCTGCCTTTGCAACCATCTAGCTGGAAGCCATTATCCTAAGCAAACTAACACAGGAACAAAAAGCCAAATCCTGCATGTTGTCACTTATAAGTGGAAGCTAAATTTGAGTACATGTGGACACAAAGAAGGTAGTAACAGCCACTGCGGCCTACTTGAGGGTGGAGGTTGAGAGGAGAGTGACAAGCAAAAAGCTATCCATCAGGAACTATGCTTTTTAACTGAGTGACAAAAGAATCCGTACACCAAGCCCCTGTGGCACATAATTTACCAGTATAACAAACCTGCATATGTAACTCTGAACCTAAAATAAAAGTTAGAAAAAAATGCCTTGGGAAGGCCTATCATTGGCAGCCTTGGAAAGACCTTTGATTGGCAGCCTTCGAAAGGCCTTTGATTGGCAGCCTTGAAAGGCCTGTGATTGGCAGCTTTGGCAGCCCATGAATCCTAGGCCCATCACTTTTGGACTCAGAAAGGTGGATTTAGGATTCTGAGGGAAGGGTTGCTATACCCAGAAAAATAGAGAAGGTAATATTTTCTGGAAAAACAGTAGATTTCTGTTTAGTAACACTGTTAAAAATACTTAACAGTTGGTAATTCGTGATCATCAGTCAATCAGAACCAAGATGTGATAAAACTGCCAGAGAAAATTTTGGAGGCTCCCTACTGGACAGGCTCCTTAGTTGCAGGCGGACTCCCTCCTCTCCTTTAGATTTTATTAAAATATCATTTTCCCCTAAGTCCTTCTTTGACTACCCTTGTCTCCATAATAACTTATATATAAAATAATATACTTAACCTATTAAAATGTTATTATATGTATACTCCAACCAGAATGTATCTTCATGGGGTCAAAGATTTGAACTTTTAATGCTGCATCTTTGGAATCAAGATGAGTACAAATGATACACCATCAATAAATATTTATTAAATACTTATTAAATACTTATTAATTATGTTCTTTGTTTAGAATACTGTTGAAATTATTCTCCCTTATTACTCTTGGTGTCTCACAAGAAAAGGGCGTTATACAGATGGCTTCATTCATGAAAATCAATCAGTGTTAGGTATTAAGAAAACACCTAATTTCCATAGAAAGCTGGAAAAGATAGCATAAGCTAAGCAACTTACTTCTGTGTGGAGAAATTTGTTATCTTTGTAAATAAAAAAAAAAGTTTAAATGCAGTCATATTTTGAAATGTAGACATATATATGTATTCCATATATATATATTATATTTTTGTATTAGTCAAGGCTCTCTAGAGGAATAGAATAGGACATATGCATATATGAAGGAGAATTTATTAAGGAGAATTGACTCACATGATCACAAGGTCAAGTCCCAGGATAAGCTATCTGCAAGTTGAGGAGCAAGGAAGCCAGTAGTGGCTCAGTGCAAGTCCTCAAACCTCAAAAGTAGGGAAGCTGACAGTATAGCCTTCAGTCTGTGGCTGAAGGCTCAAGAGCCACGGGTGTACATCTAAGAGTCCAAAAGCTGAGGAACTTGGAATCTGAGGTTCAAGGGCAGGAAGCATCCAACACAGGAGAAGGATGAAGGACAGAAGACTCAGCAGGTCAGCTTCTCCCACCTTCTTCTGCCTACTTTATTCTAGCTGCACTGACAGCTGATTAGATGATGCACACCCACTTTGAGGGTGTGTCTGCCTCTCCCAGCCCACTGACTCAAATGTTAATCTCCTTTGGCCACACTCTCACAGACATACCCAGGATCAACACTGCATTCTTCAATCCAGTCAAGTTGACACTTAATATTAACCATCACAATATTATATATATAAAATATAAATATTTATATATATTTATTTTATGCATATAAAAATATATTATATATAAATTATAAGTATCTATATTGTTTCATCTCATTTTATACATATATAAGGTTTTTTTTTCTCTCTCTCTTTCTGTTTGTCTTTATTCCAGAATCCTAATGTATTAAATAGGAATCTCCGTTGTTAATGCAAGCAAAACCACCTTCATGCTTGCCTTTGGAGCTACAATCAAAGTTATCACAGTGGAGACTGCTGGAGCGGACTTGGATGTTTTCAAAGCAGGCACCTCTAGTTCCTAGGAGAGAATGGCCCCTAGGAACCCCGAGTACATGAGGTACAGAGACGGAACTGTAGCTCTGTGTTCACTTCCCCCTCCATCTGCTTTTCCTAGTTTCTCAGATCTTGATTCAGTGATCAACAGGTGCTAGCCTGTCCCAGTTTTCAAGCCAATATAACACATGCCCCAGAAAATAATTATGCTAATAGTTTTCACTTACTTTGCCTCCAATCTCTCTCATTTTGGGGGTTTTAATATAATCTTGTTGTGAGGAAAGGGAGCTTAAACTCTTATTTTTATTTTAGTGTTAGTCTTGCTTTGGGTGTGGATGTAGAACAACTACAACAACCTGAGATTTCTCAGATTTCTGTTTGCTGCTGGACCATTCAACCAGATCTATAACCACTGGCTAGTATGTAGTGACCGGTGTCAGTGTAAATGCCAAGACTCAGGACTGTTTATCTGATCTCTTTATACAATAGTGTGTGAAAGCCCATTAGCTAAGCCTTCTTCTTAAGCACTGCCACTTTAATTCATGCTCCTTGTGATACGGCTGCAATGAGTGGATGGACACCAGGGTTCTTCCTCTGGCTTCAAATTGGATAAAATGACATGGATACATGTGGTTTTAAGGAGCATAGAGTTTAATAGGCAAGTAAGAAGGAAGAAAGTCTCCTGTACAGAGACAGAGGGAGCCGGGCTCCAAAGTTGAGAGAGGAAACCCTGTGTGAAGTAGAAAAGTAGCTGCTTATATGAGGAGGCTGGAGGAGGTAGTATCTGCTTTACATAGGGCTCAAGGGATTGGTTTGACCAGGCACGTCATCCACATAGCCTGCCCCTCCCACCCTAGTCTTTTAATATGCAAATGTAGGGCACTAGGATGTTCTACACGCTTGAGAATATGTGGGGGTGGCCATGTTGCCTGGAGTATATGAGGGCAAGGGCAAGAGCAGGAGGGCAGAATCTTGCTGGACCCAGTTTCCAATGGCTTGCATTTGCATATCAAAGGTTGCCAGCCCAGCTCTAACAGCCTGGGCTTCCCCACTAGACAGGAAATATTTCTGGAGCTACTTGAAAAGAAACAAAAACTTCCCAAGGACCCCCATTTTTCTATCTGACTAAAATAATTTCTTAACAACTTTTATAACACTTGCTGCCCAATAATCTAGAACCATATTCAGGATCTCAGGCTGCGCTTAGTGGCTCACGCCTGTAATCCCAGCACTCTGGGAGGCTGAGGTGGGCGGATCACCTGAGATGAGAGTCAGAGAGCAGCCTGACCAACATGGAGAAACCCCGTCTCTACTAAAAAATTCAAACTTAGCTGGCTGTGGTGGCACATGCCTGTAATCCCAGCTACTCAGGAGGCTGAGGCAGGAGAATCGCTTAAACCTAGGTGGCAGAGGTTTCAGTGAGCCAAGATTGTGCCATTCCACTCCAGCCTGGGCAATAAGAGCAAAACTCCCTCTCAAAAAAAAAATTATATCAATTTATCAAAATAAGCTTCGTAATATTTTGTTTTCAGTGTTGGCAAAATCCTATCTCAAATTTAATTTTTGGATATTGTCAATATATTGTCTTTAGCAGGTCATTTGAAAATATCGAACTTATAAAGGCAAATCTATTTTCAACAAGAAATTTAAATTGCAGAATATATTTTCTGAAACTAGCCATGGGTCTAAATACACGTGAATATGAGGATATTGATTATAGTATTGTTTGATTTCAAAGGTGGAGAACAACAAAAATGGACAGACCTGCTATTTTAAAACATAGCATATATGTATTAATCAAAAATTATAAGATACACTAACTGAAATACATGTTAAGATACGTGATTAAGTAAAAAAGAAGATGAACAACTATGTGATTTATCTTTTATGTAAATAAATAAAAGTGATGTATGCATATATGTTTACATATATTTACATTATCACTAGGAAGATAAACTGGCAAGAAACACGGACCAGGATAAAGATAAGATATTCTTAACATTGTAAACATTTTTATACCTTTTAACTTTATAGAAAAAATATGAGCATAGAATGTGTATTTAAATAAATAAAATCTATAAATGTTATTTAAATCAATATACCACCACTTAAAAATTGATTTGAACATTTCTTTTTTTTTTTTGGAGACGGAGTTTCCTTCTTGTTTCCCAGGCAGGAGTGCAATGGCGCAATCATGGCTCACTGCAACCTCCACCTCCTGGGTTTGAGAAATTCTCCTGCCTCAGTCTCCAGAGCAGCTGGGATTGCAAGCATGCGCCACCATGCTTGGTTAATTTTGTAGTTTTAGTAGAGACGGGGTTTCACCATGTTGGTTAAATTGGTCTTTAACTCCTAATCTCTGGTGATCCACCCGCCTTGGCCTCCCAAAGTGCTGAGATTACAGGTGTGAAACATTGCATCCAGCTTAAAAATATCTTCTTTTGGGTGAGGAGAGCATAGATTTTGGAGTCAGAAACACTTGGATTAAATTTCTGGCTTCAAACTAATTTATAAACCATATTGATGTGGCTAATGTTCTCAGTCTTTATGAGTTTATTTTTAGCTGAAAATTGTGTCAACAAAACAATCTCAGAATTTTTGCAAGGATTATATGTGATAAGGCAGATAATTAGTCTAGCCTTCTCTCGTTTCTCTCTCTCTCTTTTTTTTAATAAAAATCAAACACCTTTTTCATTCTATAATAAAAGGATATTTTATTGGGAGACCTGTTAGACCAGTGATAAATTTGGAAATTGGAGATTTATTTTGTCTCTAGAAAAATAAAGTTCTTTATGTTGTTAATATGCTTTGCATTTTCTTCTAATAAGTAAAATTATTCACATCAAATAACAGTATAATTTGATATTTCCCTATTTATTAAAATTATGAACATAGTTTATTATAGCATTTAATTTTTACTTATCTTCAAATTTACAGAAATGTATGATAATTCAAAGAACTCCCATATACACCTTACCTAGATTGATCAAATGCTTAGATTTTTCCCACATATCATTGTATTTTCATATATATATATACACACACACATATACACACACACACATTTAATGTATACATATTTTTTTTTCTAAATATTTTGAGAGCAAGTCAAAGGCATTCCACATATTTATCTCTAAAATCCTTTGTATTTCCTTAGAACTAGGAGATTGTTTTATGTGTTTTAATTATACCATTATGAAAATCAGAAAATTTTACATTTATACAATGCTATTACCTAAGCTACAATTGAAATTCAAATTTCATTAACTGAGCAAAAAACTATTTTTATATTAACCTGTATATATCTGAATGCTTCATAGTTTATCTGTTCACCTACTGAAGGACATCTTGTTGCTTCTAAATTTGGGTGAGTATAAATAAAGTTGCTTTAACCATCTATGTTCAGGTTTGTTGTGTAGACATAAGTTTTCACTGTATTTCATAAATACCAAGAGTGCAAACATGTAAAAGCATGTTTAGTTTTGTAAAAAGCTGCCAATCTGTCTTCCAAAGTGGTTGTACCATTTTGCGCTCTCCTCAGTAGTGAATGAGATCCTGATGCTCCACATCGTCACCAATATTGCTGTGGTCTGTGCTCCAGATTTTGACTGTTCTTATAGGTGTGTAGTGATATCTCCTTGTTATTTTAATTTATATTTCCCTGATCTCACATAATATGGAGCATCTTCAATGTTGAAAACTTTAAACATTAATCCTATAGCTATAGATATTTTAGAATTTTCTATGTAAACAATTGTGTCTGTAAATAGTCGTTTTTCTTATTTATTTCTAACTTTTGTTTTAAATTTAAATTTTAATTTCTCTAGTTTTTATTTATTTTTCATATTTCCTGATTTATTTTATTTATTTTTTGGGCTAGGACTTCCAAACAATGTTAAATAGAAATGGGACGAGCAGGTGATCATGATTTTCCCCCAAATTAAAGAGAAAGCGATTAATATTATACCAATATGATTAATGTTCCCCCTAGATTTTCACACCCATTCTTCTGATTGTGGAAAATGCATGTCATATTCATAGTTACTGAGTGTTTTACTATGGAATGGATATTGAATTACATCTATTGAAATGATTATATGTGTGTTTTCTCTTTATTTTGTTAATATGGTGAAACATATTGATACATTTTTTAATATTAAGACAGCCTTGTATTGCTAGGATAAGCCTCATTTTGGCAAGATAATTCTGTTCCATTTTACATATTGCTGCATTGGATTTACTAATATTTTGTAAATGATTTTTGTGTATATGTCATTAGGACTATTGCTGTGTTTGCTGTGTAATTTTTTCCTTAATTTCTGTATCAGATTTTAAAATTAGAATTTTACTCACTTTATAATTACATACTATAATGCATTATTATTTATATGCTTAATAAAATTCACAAGTAGATCATATAGACCTAAAGTTTCTCTGTGGAAAAATACCTTCTCATATTTTTGTTATTTTTCTTGTTTGTGTTATATGAGTTGTATCTTTTTTTCTGGTTTATTAAGTTGAAATCTTCAATCTTCAATAATTGATTTTAAATTTTTGTTTGTTTTTGAGACAGAGTGTTGTTCTGTTGCCTTAGCTGGCGTTACGTAGTACAAGCATGGCTCACTGCAGCCTCCACCTCCTAGGCTCTGAAGATCTTCCTGCCTCAGCCTCTCATGTAGCTGGGACCACAGGTGCACACCACCATACCTGGCTAAGTTTTACATTTTTTGTAGATATAAGGTTTCACTTTGTGGCCCAGGCTGGTCTTGAACTTCTGACCTCAAGTGATCCTCCCACCTTGGCCTTCCAAAGTGCTGCGATTACAGATGTGAGCCACTGCTCCCAGGCAATTTTTTTTTCTAAATTAAGCATCTGTATTGGTTTCCTAGGACTGCCATAACAAAGTACCAGAAACCAGGTGGCTTAAAGCAACAGGAATTTATCTCTCACGTTTCTGGAGTCTAGAGTCTGAAATCAAGGTGTTGGAGAGCCACATACCCTCTAAAGCTTCTAGAAGAGCATCCATCCATGCTTCTTCCAGCTTCTGGTAGCCTCAAGCATGTGTTGATTCATGACAGAATAATTTCAATCTCTGCCTGTCTTCACATGGTCCCCTCTGTGTCTCTCCTCTCTCATAATGGTGCCAGTCATATTGAATTAAAGATCCACACTACAATTGGAAGAGTAAGCAATTTATAAAGAACAAATTTTCACATTGTTCTTGGAGGAAGAATACAATTTATTTAAGTAAATAAGACAACTTTGTAGTGACTTCTCTCTGGGAATATAAAGTAATATAATATGAAAAGTAAATTATTCATTTTAGTTTGTAGTTTACAAATGCAATGTAGAGCTGAAGTTTACTCTGTCGGTCACGTGCAGTGGCTTACGCCTATTAATCCTAACACTTTGGGAGGCGGAGGTGGAAGGATCACTTGAGCCCTTGAATTCGAGACCAGGCACTATCTCTACAAAAAATTTTTTTTTAAATTAGCTGGGCATGGTGTCACACACCTGTGGTCTCAGCTACTCGGGAGACTAAGATGAGAGGACTGCTTGAGCCTGCATCTGAGGTTGCAACAGGCCTTGATGACACCACTGCACTCCAGCCTGGGTGACAGGACAAAAGCATGTCTCAAAAACAAAAATGGTTACTCTGTGAACAATACTCTATTACTTTTTACAAAAGAAAGTCATGGTTTCAAGCAATATGTATATATAAATCAAACATTCGTGTATCAAAAAAAGACTCTAGATAAAGATGTTACCATAGTCATTTTATAAATGATAAAATTAATTAACAATGTAAGCATTCTTGCTAAAATCTACTACAGTAGCTTAGAACTGAGGTTCTTTCGATGCAGTTTAATTAGTAAAAACACTATGCATTAATTGCTTTAATTAATCAGGCCAATTATCAATTTGATACAGTACTTAATTTTGATTGCTAATAAATTGAAATAAAACTACATTAATTTTTAAAATCAATTATCTTCATTAAAGAGAAAGGTGATGAGTACCAAAATATAAAATGTGATTATCTTTAAGAGATGAAATCTTGTGGGATTTAAATGGATTTTTTCAAAATTATTGCCTGTTTCTCCTTATATTGATTCTAATAAGAATATCTTGTATACATTTTCGAGGTAAATGTCAATTAAGGGATGACATCTTTCTTACTAGCAATTAATGAAAATAGATTATTGATGTAATTAGTGTTCCCTACATCTTGATTCCATTGGTCACAATATATTTTATAGCAGGCTGTGGAATTATATCATGAAATTTGATTTTTATTGTCTCTATATTCAGTGCCAAGTAATTTAATAATTTTACTATGATCAAAGCATGTAAATCAATATCTAATAACATCAAATAACCATCATTAATTTGCACTGAAATCATGTTAAAAATAAATGTGCAGTCATAAATTAATGATAGACTGTTTCACATTTGAGGTATGAAAAGTATTTATAGTAAAACTCAGTAGTAATTAGACTTTATCAAACAGATTCAACAAAAATTGGCATTTGTGCTATCTTAAATTCATATGTGAAATAGAGTCTATGTGGAAATTCCTGGCAGTATATAAACCAACTTGATATTGATGAAAGCCAAAATACTACTTGTTCATTTTATAACTCTAGACATACATCTTTGTTGCTGGAAAGTGGTGTTGGATGAAAGATTAAGTAGGTGTATATTCCCTTAGGATCCTGTCAAAAAGCTGGCATTTCTTTTTAGACCCCACACACAATGTAAAGATATAGATTTAATAAACAAACCATTTCTGATCTCAGCAAGGAACTTAGCAGGGATTTTGAAAGTCAAACACACAGGAGCCATGCTTAACTGTGGTGGTAAAAGTAACATCTGCCTGAGAGGTTTAAACAACAGACTTTTCAAATCACTTTAAAAGCCACAGTAGGAGATGTGACAACACTAAGCAATGCCTCAACCAGACCAGGACTATGAAAGCTGGAAGAAGTCAATTACATTCAAATACTAAAATAATCTCAATTAAAGGGAAACGGGAAATAAGTTGAAGTTCCTGTTTTGCTCCGTCTACCTAAGCCTTTTTGTACCCTTTCAAGTCTTCATTAATGAATGTAAACTGACTTTAAAGAAAGAAAATTATTTAATGTTACCACCGACAGTTAGCTTCACACATTTAAGTTACATGAGTCATTTATTTCAAAGTCAAATTTTATTTCCTAATTCAGTACTTTCATGTAGGATTTATAGGACATCAAGTGACATGTAATAATTGCTACTGTTCTGGATCCTAAGGATGTAAAAAGAAATGTTGTGATGAACTAACAAATATCTGAAAAAACAAGGTAAAAATATAACCGAAAGTATATAAAGTCTTTGAAATTCATTGAAATTTGTTTCATCTTCTCTATTGTACCTGCAAATAAAGAAATACTTGTGAACACTTTATATACCTTTTAACTTCATCTGTTGTGGTGCACTAAACCTGTGACTGGATAATTCACTTGTTACAGCACTGTAAGTGGAGTTTAGGACATGAAGTAAACTCCAAAGAAGGAAATGTTACTATGAAACTTCCCTTGTACCCATCAGTAAAAAGGAAGAAAATCATTTTTTATCTTGGCATAAATAAATTGTGTGTTCAGTTGTCAGAAAATGATATACTGCATGACTTTTCTGTAGTAAAAAACGAAGAGAGCAGTGACTTGAAAAGAGAGGAAGCAGTTTTCTCCTATAAATAAAATATATAAATATAGGCTTCCCCTTTATACTGTTTCATTGTGGAATATTTAATAATAACTCAGGTACTCACCATGATATCTCACTAAGTCTTAGTTTTAAAATGACCTATGTGATAACATAGTTACTAAATGTCAAAAACATTATCTATGAAAATTCCAACTGTGAGAATATAGTTAAAATACAATTAGCCATTTTCTGTAATAGATGATAATTTCTCTTAGATTTTTCTATGCAATGATCATCAACCAATACTTCCAACACAGCCATACCCACACACACACATATAATTTTGCCAAAAATAGTCACAAATTCTTACAAAAAATATTTTGAAGTGTTCTTCTCTTTTAAGTGTACAATTGCTGAAATATACACTCTTCCACCTGCATGAATACAATGCCCCTAAATCATTTGCACTTAATTGAGTCTTGAATCAATGCAAAACATATTTATAAATATTATGACCATTTACTAAACACTATTGCTTTAGACTGAAGGACCAATTAAGGTCAAAGAACACAACAAATAAGTGATTATTTGTTGGCTAGGACTGTAATCTGTGTTTTAGGATACCAAATTCTGTAGTATTTCTGCTATATCGCAAATGATAATGTATCTACTATAATAAAAATACCTCAATTTAAAATACATATAATATATATCTATATGAAGATTTCCAAAATAATTATGAGATTACAAGATCAATAAAATTATATTTTATAATTCTTTCTATGTTTTCTTATGAATGTATAGATAAATAGATGGTTAGAATAAGTCAGTTAATTGATTTAGAGATTTACGAATCTCTAAAGAATATATGTAATTAGTTTGTTCCTGGAGAAAAATCAACTGAAATTTAAAAATATTATAAAATTTCTACTCATACAAATATGTCTGCTCATAGAAACTTGCTTTTGCAGATCTTTGTTAGTTCACATTTCTTTTTGCATCCTTATTATACAAGTCAATAGTAATGATTACTTGTCACTTGATATCCTATTAATCCTACATAAATTTCTACTCATAAGAATTTATGAGTAATCCCTCATAAGAATATTTGAAAATTTAAAATTTCCGGCTATATATAAAATCAGAATCATTTTGTAACTATCAAGTAGTCAATCACAATGTTTTTCATATTTAACAGACAGCTCTACCTTAGTATTTTAATTTCTGATAAAAGAAAATTCATATAGATGAGCAAAACACTCATTTGCTTTTATGTTCTTTGAACTTATTTGAGATCTCCTTAGATTAGGTTAATGTCTTTTCAGGGAAGCTGAATATTCTTTTATACATATGTCTCCTTCTAAAGATGGTAATATTTTATAAAACAGGATTGATATAAAACTGTCAATTATGTAAAAAGATAAAAATTTTAGAACTGTCAAATCATCTCTTGATTGTAAATATACCCTGCTCACTTTTAAAATCACTAATAACTCATAAAGAATATTTATATGAAAGATATTTTTCTCTGGAATATAAAACATAAACATAAAACAATCATTATCCTTGCTTCTACTACTCTGAAAATTTTCAAAGTTGTTTAAAGCTTATCTAACTGTCTGAGAATGCAGGAAACATAACAGGATTCTGGGTACCTTACAACCACATCTAGTGATGTCAGATTTGGCAACAGATAACACCTGCATTTTTACAGAATACAAATATATTCATACAGTTTTCTAACTTTTTTCTTCATATCTGGAATATCTGTAGATTTGAAGTCTTGATTTCTAATACAAACAGACATGTCATTATAATTATCCTGGTTTTCATTACATGCTGAGAATTGTCTCAAAAATGCAATGTTATCAGATTTTAAGAAAAGCTTCAACAGAATAATGTCAGTAATTCAGATAAAAAGTAAAGTAAGGGATTTCTCTTCCCCAGTCCGTGAGGGGCATGGTTTCAAAGGCAGGAGTTTCCCGGCTCCACACCTCCATCCAGGAACCAGAGGGGTTTAAAATGTAAAGTTCTTTGTCTAGGTTTCCCGCACGGGCTAGCAGCGTGGAGTCAGGTGAGCTCCTTTTTCTCAAAAAACCTGCCAAAAGCTCTGGGAGGACAGGGCTCTGTAACTCAGAGTTGTGGACCAAGTAGCCAATCCAGTATCAGAGTCAAGGATTGTGCTTCCTCAGAACCAGAGGAAGTTTGAAAGAACTCCTCTCATTGGACGAGAACATGAGTAGGGAGGGAATAACTCAAGTGTTAAAACTCCCACTACTCTTTACCTATACAGATTCTTTCTCTGGGTGCCCTCCCAGGGAAGCGTGGCAGGTGTCTCTCTCTCTCTCTCTCTCTCTCTCTGTCTAATAAATTGCTTTTCCACAAAACTGTTTGGGTCCACGATACTTATTTGAATGGCAAACTCACTGCACTTTCAGGGCCATTCCCCCATTCTTTGGGTTTAGCAAGGCTAAGAACCTCTTCAGAACCAGGAGAAAGCTGGGGATGTTGACGCTCCCCCAGTCACATATTTTGAGGAGCCAGCCAGGAGAACGTTGAACTTCAGAGTGGTTAGTGATATCAGACCCCTTTCGCTTGCTAATCTGTCTTTTCGCTTCTTTTAAATTTCTTAAGGAGGTAAAAGACTGGGTGCCCATCAGCCACCTAAGTGCGAATATCACAGCCACTTGCCTAAAGACATGAGTGTCAGGCTTTCTGGGAACGGACTCCAACTCCCTGCCCTCCAGAACTTGGAGGATTGGTCAGCCCCAAACCAGCTTCCGTTTCTTGCTGTTCTTTCTTTCTCTGGGCCAAGCAGAGGGCAGGCAGGAGGAAAGGAGGCGGCCCTGAACTCCTGGTTCAGTCTGGTTGAGGTCTGGGCCCTGCTGAGACCTCCTAAGAAAACGCTGCCTATGCGAGCTGTGCCCAGACTTTCAGACCCTAACATCCTGGGTGCAGATTTCCATAAGGCAAACTTCTTCCTGGCTCTTTCCTATAAGATATTTCCTATACATGTGGCTATTACCCTTTTTGCTAGGACATTGAGACTCTTGTGGTGGCAGTCCAGGGACCCTTGCCCATGGTGCCCTTAGGCTTATGCCTGTGAGGACCTCCTACAGTATAAATGCACATGGCCAGTTCCCTTAGTCTGCTGTACTAGGTTATGTCCTAACAGAGCCAGAGTCTATCAGAGGGCTCTGGAGGCTATAGGACATTGTGGTTTTTGTCACCTGCAATTTCCCAATCCAACTGAGTGATGCCAGAATCCAATGATGTACAACTTGTCTTGCCTAGAATTGGCTCTCCATACAGCAGAACTTCTCCATCTATAATACCATAGTCACACCTGCTCCAAAGCTCAAATAGTTAATTACAGGCCCCACAACCCTAGGTCATATTCCTATGATGGAAAGTGGGGTGGGGGAGAAGGCACGGGTCCCGAGGGCATTGTTCCAGCCTCGGCCATGTGGCCAGCCATTACCTTCTTTAAGACTGTTGTGCTTAGATGCTCCTCTCAAGGAGTTTATCATCCTAGGACAGTTTTGTAGTCAGGCTTACGTTAATTAAACTCTTGCTAGGGAATACTGGCAACCATTGCCCACGCCTCACTGGCCTAGTTCTTCAAGGATACACCATGACAGGTCCACTACGCCTGGCAGTCCCCGTGTCCTTAAGGTGGCCATAAGGACATTAGACAGTGAGCATGTGCCCATGGCACCGGTAAGTGTGATTAAACCTGGCACATGGAGGGGCCCAGAAGATGATCACACATCTAGGGAGCCAGGAAATTATAAGGTGCTGTAACGGGGGACACCCCAGGGCTAGCAGTTGCAAGAAATAACCAGAGATGCGGGCATCCCTGTGTTCGATTTCAGATGGGTGCTACTCTTCCCAAGGCAAAATCACCCTAAAGTGGATCCTGGATAACTGGGACCAATTTGACCCATGATCTTTGAAGAAGAAGTGGCTCATTTTTCTCTGCCAAACAGCGTGGCTGCGATACCCTCTGCCAAGTGGAGAAACCTGGCCTCCTAAGGGAAGTATAAATTATAACACCCTTCTACAATTAGACCTGTTCTATAAGAGGGAAGGTAAATGGATTCAGGTCCCCTATGAGCAAGTTTTCTTTACTCTAAGGGATCATTCTCAGCTGTGTAAGGCTTATGCCCTACTGGCCCTTCCTCAGGACTACCCTCATATTTAGGGCTCCCTGTGGCTCCTCCCTTCACCAATGCTGACCAGGTCTCCTCAGCTCCTATAACCCAAGAGGAGTCAGGGAAGGCCGAAGCGGCCAAAGCACCTCAAGCTACTAGGATGCCCCAACTCTGCCCCCTACAGGCAGTAGGAGGAGAATTTGGCCCAACCAAAGGACATACCCGCTTTTCACCTTCAGAGTTAAAGCAAATCAAGGCAGACTTAGGAAAATTTTCAGATGACCCAGACAACTGCACAGATGTTCTGCAGGGCCTGGGTCAGTCCTTCAAATCAGATTGGAAAGATATCATGTTATTGTTTAGTCAGACACTAACCAGTAATTAGAGGGAGGCTACTCTACCAGCAGCTCAAGAGTTTGGGGACACCTAGTACCTTAGTCAAGTACATGACCAAATGATGCCAGAGGAGAAGGATAGATTCCCTAAGGGTAGACAAGCAGTCCCTAGCATGGACCCTTGCTGGGATCGTGACTCAGAACAGGGGGACTGGAGTCGTAGGCACCTATTAACCTGCATACTTGAGGGATTAAGGTGAAATAGGAGAAAGCCCATGAACTATGCAACGTTATCCATCATAACTCAGGGAAAGGAAGAAAACCCAACAGACTTCCTTGAGTGGTTATGGGAGGCCTTAAGAAAGTATACTCCCCTGTCACCAGACTCCATCGAGAGTCAGCTAATATTAAAAGACAAATTTATTATTCAATCAGCAGCCGACATTAGGAGGAAGCCCCAGAAGCTGGCCCTGGAGCCAGAAGAGAGTCTAGAGTCATTACTAAATTTAGCTACCTCAGTGTTCTATAATTGAGACCAGGAGAAACAGGCTGAAAGGGGCAGGATGGACAAGAGAAAGGCCACAGCCCTAGTCATGTCCTTTAGACAAGCAGACCCAAGGGGCTCAGAAGAGGGAAAGGCTTGAGTTAGCCACCAGTCTGGCAGAGCTTGCCACCACTGCAGCTTACCAGGACACTTTAAGAAAAATTGTCCCCAGAGGAACGGACCACCTACTTGTCCTTGCCCACTGTGCCAAGGGGATCACTGGAAAGCACACTGTCCTAGGGGATGAAGGTTCCCAGGGCCTGAGGTGGCTAACCAGCGGACCCAACAGCAGGACTGAGGGTGCCCGGGGCAAGCGCCAGCATAAGCCATCACTCTCATTGAGCCCCGAGTAAAGCTGACCATAGAGGGCCAGGAGGTCAATCTCCTGGACACTGGCGTGGCCTTCTCAGTTTTGCTTTCCTATCTTGGATGGTTGTCCTCCAAGTCTGTAACTGTCGGAGGAGTCCCAGGACAAGCAATCTCCCAATATTTTTCCCAGCCCCTAAGCTATAACTGGGTAGATATACTCTTCTCCCATGCCTTCCTCTTCATGCCAGAAAGTCCCACTTCCTTACTAGGGTGGGACCTGTTAGCCAGAGCAGGAGCCATTATCTGTATGAACATTTTCAGCACCTGTCTGCTGCCCATTATTTAAAGAAGAAATTAATCCTGATGTTTGGGCAATGGAGGGATAAATTGAGTGGGCAAAGAATGCATGCCCAATTCAAATAAGGCTAAACAATCCCACTTCTTTTCCTTACCAAAGACAGTACCCCCTAAGACAAGAAGCCAAAAAGGGGCTACAGGATATTGTAAGGAACTTAAAAGCTCAGGGTCTAATGAGTTTCTGTAACAGCCCTTGTAATATTCCAATTTTAGGAGTACAGAAACCTAATGGACAATGGAGGCTGGTGCAAGATCTCAGGGTTATTAATGAAGCTGTGATCCCTTTATACCCAGCTGTACCCAACCCATACACCTTGCTCTCTCAAATACCAGGAAAGGCACAGTGGTTTACAGTCCTAGACCTTAATGTTGCCTTTTTCTATGTTCAATTACATCCTGACTCCCAGTTTCTGTTCACCTTTGAAGACCCTTTGGACCAGAATTCTCAGCTCACCTGGACAGTGCTACCCCAGGGCTTTTGAGATAGCCCTGTTTTTCCAGGCTCTAGTGCAGGACCCTAGTAATTTTTCACACCCAGGTACCCTGGTTCTTCAGTATACAGATGACTTACTTCTAACTGCTAACTCAGAAAACCAGTGTCAGCAGGCCACCCAGGACCTCCTAAACTTTCTAGCCACCTGTGGATTTAAGGTTTTCAAATCAAAAGCCCAATTTTGTAGGCAAAAGGTAAAATACCTAGGGCTTGCCTTATCTAAGGGCACTCAGGCCCTTGATGGAGAATGTCTCCAACCCACACTGGTCTTCCCCTGTCCAAAGACCTTAAAACAGTTGCAGGGATTCTTAGGAATAACTGGTTTCTGCCGATTGTGGATTCCTGGATATGGTGAAATAGCCAAACCCCTATACACTCTGATTAAGGAAACTCAAAAAGCTAACACCCATCTAATACAATGTGACCCTATAGCTGAGGCAGCCTTTCACACCCTGAAGCAGGCACTACTGCAGGCTCCAGCTCTAAGCCTTCCTACAGGGAACAACTTCTCCCTATATGCTACAGAGAAGTCAGGAGTGGTACTGCGGGGTCTCACTCAGACTTGGGGACCATACCACAACCAGTGGCATACCTAAGTAAGGAAATTGATGCAGCAGCAAAAGGGTGGCCACCCTGCTTATGGGTCATAGCTGTGGTGGCTATACTGGTCTCAGAAGCTGTTAAAATAGTGCAAGGGAAAGATCTAACTGTATGGACTTCACATGACGTAGCTGGAATTCTGGCCTCTAAAGAAGGCTTATGGCTGTCTGACAACCGCTTACTCAAATATCAGGCCTTAATGCTCAAAGGGACTGTACTTCAGCTGCACACATGTGCAGCCCTCAATCCAGCTACTTTTCTTCCTGAGGAAGGAGCAGACACAGAACATAACTATCAGCAGGTTATAGCCCAGAACTATGCAGCTCGAGAGGATCTCTTAGAAACTCCTCTAGCCAATCTTGACCTGAATCTATATACTGTCAGAAATTCATTTATAGAAAATGGACTTCCAAAGGCAGGCTATGCAGTAGTCAGTGATCAGACTGTGCTTGAAGGTAATTCTATTTCTCCTGGAACTAGTGCCCAGCTGGCAGAACTAGTAGCCCTCACTCGAGCTCTAAAATTAGGAAAAGGAAAGAGAGTAAACATATACACAGATTCCAAATACTCTTACCTTGTTCTGCATGGTAATGCTGCCATATGGAAGGAAAGAGAGTCCCTAACCTCGGCAGGAACTGCCATTAAATATCATAAGGAAATTTTAGACTTATTACAAGCTGTCCAAGAACCCAAAGAGATAGCAGTCTTACACTGTGGGGTCACCAGAAAGGAGATGAGAAGGAAGCTGAAGGCAATCACCGAGCTGACCTAAAGGCAAAATGGGCAGCTAGACAAGAATTTATAGAAGGGCCTTTAATATGGGAAAACCCTCTCCAGAGAACTAGACCTCAATACTCATCAGAAGAGGTAGAGTGGGCAATCTCCCAGGGACATAATCTTCTTCCTTTGGGATGGCTAGCCACTGAGGAGAGAAAAGTACTTCTACCTGCTGCCAGCCAGTGGAAGGTACTTAAAACCCTGCATCAAACCTTCCATATGGATATAAAGATGGCCAAATCTGTATTTACAGAAAAAGTTCTCTTCAAATAGTCAAAGGATGTGAAATATGCCACAAAAAAAAAAAAAAATTCTTCGGCACATCGCAAAGTTCCTCCTGGGGAACAGCGGACCAATCATTACCCATGTGAGGACTGGCAAATGGACTTTACCCATATGCCTAAGTGTCAGGGTTATCAATATCTGTTAGTACATGTAGATACCTACACAAACTGGATTGAGGCTTTCCCCTGTAGAACAGAAAAAGCCAAAAAGATAATAAGAGTCCTGATGAATGAAATAATCCCTACATTCAGACTCCCTCATTGTCTTCAAGGCGATAACAGCCTTGCCTTCAAAGCTGCAGTGACCCAAGGAATTTCCAAAGTGTTAGGAATACAAAATCATCTCCACTGTGCCTGGAGGCCTCAGTCCTCAGGAAAAGTGGAGAAAATGAACTAAATTTTT